>VXBB01000010.1:122933-135602 GCA_013399915.1 Illadopsis cleaveri | reverse complement strand
GAAAAGGAAAAGGAAAAGAAAAAGGAAAAGGAAAAGGAAAAGGAAAAGGAAAAGGAAAAGGAAAAAGAGAAAAAGGAGAAAGGAAAAAGGAAAAAGAAGGAAAAAGGAAAAAGGAAAAAAGAAAAAGGAAAAAGGAAAAAAAAGAAGAAAAAGGCAAGTAGCCCTTTAGATAAGCTTTTTACTTTATTGTTTTTCTGTCTCATTTGGATTCTGCTGTTTCCCTTATCCTAGTACAGATAATTTGAAGACCTTCCAAGTACTAGAAACCATGGCATTTTCTTAACAGAGAGACACCTATAGCAAGCTGCCTTTCCCCTGGCTTGGACAAATGACTGCCAGGCACTGTAGCAGACTCAGCACATAAGAGTATTCAAAGGATGCTGACCTGTATAACATCACACAAGTATCTCCAGTCTGATGTGACCCTGACTACTTCTGGTAACTGAAGCTGAAAAATGAATTTGATCCCTTCTGTTTTGCTGTACGCTTTTCCAGTGTGTGGGAATCACCTCTCTGTTTTATACAAACAATGTTATTTCTGTAGTTTGCTTACACTTGCATTTTCTCTGCAGGCAGTTTCAGGTAGGTGCACTTCATTGTGCACATCCCATTCTGGTAATGGCTCATTGTCCATGCAGATAGTGAGACAGGTGATGAGTGGTGTCCTGACACTGTTTTACACCACAACGACAGAGACTCCGAGATTCAGAAGGCTGAAAATGACTCCTTTATTTTTGGGATGTGTCTCCCTTTCATACTATTTTGCACAGACCAATTTGGTGAAACAAAGGCAAAATTTGTCAATCACATTGGTCAGACCAGAGGGACATCACGAAGTCCCTCCTAGGAAAAGGAATGAATAACATAGCTACAGTTACAAAAACATTTATTCTGTTTACAGAAAATTCCCTGGAAAAAGAATATCAGAAAACCAGAACCTGAGGTGTCGAACCAGGGCTACAGTGTCCCTCAGAGGTTGGTAGTGGAGCCAATGCTGTTCAGCACTTTTGTTGGCAACATGGACAGTGTGATTGAGTGCACCCTCATCAGATTTGCAGATGTCACCAAGCTGTGTGGTGCAGTCAACATGCTGGAGGGAATGGAGGCCATCCAGGGGGACCCGAACAGGCTTGAGAGGTGGACCTGTGAGAACCTTGTGAAGTTCAACAAAGTGAAGTACAAGGTCCTAAACCTGGGCTGTGGCAATCCCAGGCACATTGACATGTCTTGTGGAAAGTGACTGAGAGCAGCCCTGCAGAGCAAGACTTGGGGGTGATGGTTGATTAAAACCTCACTGTAAGCCAGCAATGTGTGCTCACATCACAGAAAGCCAATGAAATCCTTGCTTGCATCCAAAGGAGTGAGGCCAACAGTTCAAAGGGTGTATTCTCACCCTCTCTTGTGTTCTGGTGAGACCCCACCTGGAGTACTGGGTACAGTTCTGGTGCTCCCCAGCATAAGAAGGGCATGGAAAGGTTGAAGCAAGTCCAGAAGAGGGTCAGGAAAAAGTTAAGAGTGCTGGAGCACCTTCCAAAAAAATACAGGCTGAGAAAGTCAGGGCTGTTCCCCCTGGAGAAGGTTATGTGGAAACCTCACAGCAACTTCCCAATATCTGGAGGAGGCCTATAGAGGTACCAGACAGGGACTCTTCATCAGGAATTGTAGTGATATATCAAGGAGTAATGGGTACGAAGTGAACAAGTGGAAATTTAGGTTAGATATTAGGAAGAAATTCTTTACTTTGGGGGTGGTGAGACACTGGAACAGGCTGCATGGGGAGGTTGTGTATGTCCCAACCCTGGAAGTGTTCACAGCCACATTGGAAAAAGCCTTGAGCAACCAGTTCTGGTGGGACATGTCCCGGCCCATAACAAGGAGGGTTGGGACTAGATGATATTTAATGTCCCTTCCATTCCCTTAACATTCCAACCTCTTGACATTCTATGATTTTATGATTAATTTTCTTCCCTGTTATTTATCATTTTGGGAAGTGCAGTTCACCAACACCGCCAATATATGATTCCCTTTGTAAAGTTATATCTATTTTCTTATTGGCATAGTGTCTTGGATTTTGTAACAAAAAAAAAAGTTTATTCTATTCCATCTGTTGAAACCAGGTTGGGGAGGTGTTTTTTCTCTATCTGTTGTAACTCCAGAAGGGAGAGGTGACTGCCTTTCTGATAACAAGCCAGCTGTTAAAACCAGGTGGGGCATTGTTTCTTATCTCTGTTCAGTCTCCCACTACCTCCATGGGGATATCTTCTGTTAATGGGCCATTAAAGCTCACCAATGACATGGCATATTACATCATCCCATTGTGAGATGCTCCACCCAGGGAGGAGGAGCCAAACCATTTCCACCTAGATAAAAAGGAACCACAAGTGTCACCAGTCATTCAGTGTTCCCACGGGACTCCCAAAGGAAGACCGGACCCATCTCTGGAGCCTTTTCTCTGTGGGACCATCTCTACTTCCAACAGGACCACATCTGCTACTCCAACAGGGCTCACTTTTGGACTGTTTCCAACACCCTGACCAACAGGGTGTCAGGTTGTATTCTGACTCTGTTAGCTGTCTTTTGTATTATTGCATTTATTTTATTTTACTTCTTTTTTTTCTCTTCCTATTAAATTGTATTTCTGACTTGGAGTGTCTCACTGGTTTTGCTTTCAAACCACTACACATAGTTATTCGTTACACTAGAGAAATAATTTGATCTTTAATTAGTCCACCTGTTAACTGCTCAAATTCACAACAATTAGTTTTGCCGTATTAATAAGCTGATCTAGCCATTTAGGGTTCTTTAAAGAGGAGCTATTATTGCTAATGACATATGCATTGAAATATTTTTGACAGTTTTGAACGATGATACAGCAATTTATTATACGATTTCATACCCTCACTGAAATATAACACAGGTTTCTGCTGGTTATGAATCTGCCAAAACAGCCAAGACTCTATAAATTCAAATACCCCAGTAGCTCCAGACTTTGAAAAAAGAGTTAAAAGTGTTTTAAGTACCTCCTCTACTACTCTACCCATTATATTTCAGAAATAAAGAATATTCTTGCTCAGTTATTTAAATTAACTTTTTTGACCGTGAGTGCACTCAAAATTTAGTTTAAATTATTTATATTTGTGAGTCCAGAGTGAATGACATTATCAATTTTCATGGTTGTAACATGTTAACTGCTTCTGGAGACGTTGGATCAAAAGAAAACATACATCTTCGTTTATAAAAAGTGTGGTTTCTCTGTAGAAACACTTCTTTTCTAAGTAAGGAGTAATAAATATCTGTAAAATCAAGTTCTGTTTGTTTGTGTGAAATTTTACTCAGAAATGTTTACAGAACTTGATGGATCTAAGTAGGAGAAAGATTTGGCCTATCTGATTAATTAACATTTCACTTTCGAAAAACAAATTACCTGCTACATATAACTCAATCACCTTAGAAAAATCAAGGTCACAAAACTGATGGCACTAATGTGTTATGGTCACATGAGCATAAGCTCTCTGCCTTCTCTTAAATGCTAAATTATGTCCAAATCTTAGACTGTGATAGGACCCAGTCTTCTCTAATTTTAAATAATTGAGATTTGTAATAAAATTCTAGTTATTTATCCATCTAGTTATTTTATCTATATCTATTTCTGACCTACCCGGTTTAAATATTTCTAGATCTATTTTACCAATAGTTATCCTACATATCGTATCTATAGACAAAAAGACATAGATAAATTAATATAAATAAATATCTTTGTCTATATAATCTATATCTATATTTATATAAGAAGAAGAATGCTACCTTCTAGTTATCAGATTCAAAGGTAAGAATGTAGGTCTGTTCCTTAATGAGGCTATTCCATTGATAATTATTGGCTCATAATTTCAGAAACATTGTTTTAAAAGAAAATTAAAACTTTGAACAGATCATGAGTCAACACATTTTGAAATCTGTACTCTGTTCCTATAAGTTATGATCTAGTTTTGTAGTGAGCTGAGTTCTAAGATTTACTGCAAATATCTGAAGTAAATATACTATTGAAATGTAGCTATTAAATGCATTTGAAGTTGACATATACCGCCATCTGTCATTATTCATGCATTTCCTCAATTTTGTAAATGAAGCAACGTTTTCTACTGCTGCTAATAGCTTCCATTTAGTGACTGACAAGACAAAGCCGCTACTGGAGGTAGAAAAAACACAGCAAGTGATCTTGTCAGTGCCCCAGAGGTAAATAAATACTGCCTTTTCCATGATCTGACCTTTAGGCTGATTATGGGTATGGTTATCTTTGCCAGAAGCGCACAAGATAGATTAAACCAAGCTGCCTTTTTAATACTGATTAATCCTGATGGAAGTAGGTTTGTTTAGTCCTAGGGAATGTTAAAAAAAAAAATTGCCTTATCATCTGAGTAATTTTTAAAGTTATCTTTGATGTGAGCTAGGAAGTGCTTGTGGTTTGACTGGTCACAGTGTGAGAAATGCCACTTTTGTTGATATTTTAAATTGGCTCTTGCTTTCATGTTTTGTACATAATCCTTGTGATGGAGGTTTTGAATGATATACCCAGAACACTAAAAAAAGTGTTGGAAGACAGATTTTGTGTTTTATTAATTTTTTTTAAATGACTGGGTGCCAGACTAGCTTGTTTTTAATCAAAACTCTTCCTTTAATTGAAGACGGGTTGCAAGATGCCTGGCTGTTTCACAAAATACAGTAAAACTGATTCTGTGCCAAGCAGACTTCAACAATGCAGTAAAAAACCCTCCAGCCCTCATCTTCCCATGTCTGTGACTGAATGATGGAATTGCTGAGGTTAGGAAAAGATTGAACTGAGGAAGATGCATTATCTCTCAAGCATATGTAAATAAACAATTTGGGAGACAGCCTAAAGAAGACTGGATCATTGTCATATGAATCCTGTGGTCCCCAAAGAGATGCAAACAGCATGAATGGAATATTACTAAGGGGAATAAAGCACGGGGGGATAGGAAGAGACAGCTAGAGCTGCTGGTGAAGAAGCACAAAGTCTAAGGAAGGCCAGAAGAGATGAGTCCAGGAAGAGTAGCAGCATAAGCAACACGTGTAATGTGTCAGCAGCAGCTGGGAAGTTGGGCTGGGGACAGGACATTTGAGTGGCAGGAGATTAGTGTTGCCAGGTGGATGGATAAGAGGATGCAATGACAAGTTGTCTGCCACCCAGGCTGATGGACGGCAGCATTGTGATGGAATGCAAGCCATATGGCCAAATTGTATTCTTATTTTGTCAGTACTTGCACACGTACAGCTCCACTGACAGGTGCCATATGAATGTAATGAAGCAGGGCACTGCTGGCCCCACACACATCCCATCAATGTGATTAGCAGTGCTCCTTGGGATTACATACCCATACACAGCTAGGTGTTTTGTAGTAAAAGCAATCTTGCTGTTTCTCAGTTCCCTGGGAAGCGCTTCTTTTTTCTCAGTTCCCTCTCTTCTTGTTGAATTTCTGTGGCAATGTTTCATTGCCACGTAGCTGAATCTTGAACACCTCTGTGCTCTTCTTTACCACTCTGTCCTTTCTCTCTGCCCTATAGTGCCTTGATATTTTCAGTTCCTCATTGGACAATTCTATCTCCTGCTTTACTTTTATCTCTGATGTCTTCTTAAGACATTTTTGTAGTCTTTTCAAACACACATTTGCTGACTTGCGAAAGGGATCAAATACAGCAGTAAATTTTTCTGAAAACTGGCCTGCTCAACAATCTTCATTTGGCCCCCCCATACCTGTAGTGTTTCAAATCCTGTTGAATCTGTGGGGTTTTTACACAGGAATTGATGCATGTATCTAAGAAAGTAATAATTTCAGACATAGAAAAGATACCAACTGGGACTGCCTCAAAAGGCACTGAAAGGGATCAGTAAATGGAGATCTCTCTGCAGAGCTAAATATGATTACAGTACATGACTGAGTAAGTCTGAAGAGGGTAGATTTGGACTAAATGAAAGAGAGGAGGCATTTTTAAGTTCTAGAGAAGGCAAGAATCCAGTGCTGCCTGTTTATTTTTCTCTGTGCTAGTTAGAAGTGGTGGACCCTGAAGAGAAGGGAAGTCACCGTAATTGGGACATCGACAAGCCAGGAAACAACTGATAGCCCAATCAAGACCACCACTGTGAATGAAAATTCTGACAGAAATGTTACTCAATTCTAAGGGAAAATAATTTTTAATTTGAATTCAAGTTTATTTATATTGAAAACCTGATTACATCAGTTGGACACATTCATTCAGAATACATAAACTTGTAATGTATGATCACTAGAAACATCTGGAATTTGAAGGAATAGATATCTGCATAAATTTTAACTGTGGAAAAAACATGGCAAAGAATTGTTGACAAAATAGATTGCTGAAAAACAAACAAATATAGAGAAGCTTCAGTCTGTTTTGTAAGTCATTCATTAGAGAAAAATGTGGAAATGTTTTTCTATTGTGAATTGTTTCCTGGAATCCAATTAGAGTGGCTTATGTTACTTGATGATTATTCAAAAGGCCAGTTAACAGTGCTCTAGAGGGCAGGTTTTCATAAGCTCAGTAGCTCATGTCCCAAAAGCTCTAAAATACTCCCTTGTCTATAACTTTCAGAGTTTTCTTTTCAAAATGTGATCCTGTATACAGCTGGATTGTTTTCAGCAGACCTGGAGATTTAAGCAAAACGAATTATAGTGATAGAGTACTTTCTTGATACTGCTGTACACGTCAGCTGTTGTGTGCAGTTTGCATGCAAGATAGGTTTCATGCTTCATCTTATGAAAACTGGGGGGCTGGAGGAGTTGGGAATTTGTTTTATTTTCTCTGGTTTTTTGGGTTTTTTGTTTGATTTTTTTTGTTGTTGTTGATTTTGGGTTTGAGGGGATTTTATTTGTTTGTATTTTGTTTTGGGGTTTTTTTTTGGTTGAATTTGGAGGTTTATTTTTCTTTTTTTTCTTTTTTTTTTTTCCCCTGCACTGCTCACAGCTGACTCATCCTTGAGCATTCATCTGAGCATCTTGGTTACAGAGAGGACTTTTTTTCCCTCTTTGTTGCTTTCCTGACATTTTCAGCCCTGAAGAAAACAAAAAAGAAAATAAGGAAAAATGCTAACAGAACTTCAACTTCAGCAAATAAGCCAAAGAATGGCAAATACTTTATGACAACTAAGATGTTCCTTTTTTTAAGAACACAGTATCTATACTTCAGGCATGAAGTCTTGGTAGGAAATTCAACATTTGGAAACCCACTGCAGAAAGTGTAGTTTTTATTTTCAAGAAAAAAAATTCAGAAAAAAAGAAATATATTTTTTTATTTGTAAAAATGTTTTAAAGAATTGCTTTGTTCTTTGTGTCATCTGTAGCATACAAAAGAAAATAAAAGTATTGTTTTGTTAATCAGGTCTAGATTAGCTCAATTTTAAACATAAGGTGAAAAGGCTTCTCACAGATACCTATTAAACTGTTCTTCTGAACCACATTAACAGAATGCGGATTATAATGGATGTGGAGAGTAGCAGTCTGTATGCAATATGTGCTACAGCAGAATGTAGCAGTCAGAGGTGATGTGGGACAACAAGAAAGAAAAACATCCTTAAAACTAAAGCTTTCAAAATTACAACAGTTTTTCTAGTAGTTGGATTCTGGAAGTAGAGAAATCTTTTTTCAAGTATGCATATGGTGGGAAATATGTATGTGTGTATTTACAAGCAGGCTGATTTTGAAGACTCATTGTGTGAAGAATGACATAGTTAACATTTTGATGTGTGTGTAATTGTACAAATTACTTTGAGCTTCATTTTATAATAGTGATAATACATGTGGGACTCATTTTGGAACCAAAAATGTTGCCAGAACAAAGTGTGATGTAAGAAAAAGATAAGGCCATTCTAAAGAGCTGCATGTTCAAAATTACTCAGCTTTTTAAAAAATTCATGTTATGCATATAAAAATTAGGTATTTGCAATAATACAACCTTTATGTTTAAAGAATGGAGGTCAGATGTATGGTGTGTATGTACTATATACAGTTTATAGCTTCAAAACAATCAGTATGTTTTAATGACTGCTCCAGATGCATTTTATCTTTACAGAATATTGTAAAGTCTTAAAAGACTGCTTTATCTGAACAGACTTTAGAAGAAAAAAAAAATAAGCTGATAGTCAGTTATAGGAAGGTTGCTATACTTTTAGTGGATTAGGCTAATTTGTCTGAAATGTTTCTTGGAACAATGAATATTCCCAATGAAGCGTAGTGACAAATATTTAAGTATTAAAGGAGATTTAGAAAGCAGGTAGGGGAAAAAACCTAAAAAAAACCTCAAAGAAAACTTTTAAAGAAAAAAAAAAACCCCAGGAAATAAAAATATAAAGAGAAGGACAGTATCAACCATATGCACTAATTGTGGTGTATTAACTACCAATAGGAGTTTGTCAATCCTTAATGCAGGGTGACTGAGAAACCTAAATAAAAGATACATTTGTGGCTGCCTGAGTTCTTATGGATAGTAGAAAAAGGACAGTGTGATATTAACGGGAAATTGGAGACTGTAGGGAGTGAATAAAGATTATTTAAGTTTCTTGGACTCAAAAGAAAAGTGGCACCTGTGTGTGACCATGATGGGCCTCAACTAGGTCAGTGACAGCTTCAGCTGAAGCTCCTCTATGGCAAGGATGCTTTCAGAAACAGAAAGGAATGGCCATCAGCATCATCAGCAGTCACCAGCTATGGGATTCAGGCAGAGCTGGAGTGAATCTTAGTCATTAAAGTCAAAACTCAGAAGACTGTTGTTGTAGAGCTTAGAAAGAAGACGTTTCTGACTGAGCATCTACCCCACTTACCTGTTCAACAGGGAAATCAGCCAAACAATATTCCTTCTGGAGGTAGACTGAATAGAAAGTATAAAACAATATAAATTAAAGCAAGGTATAATCCTCATTCTGCTATTATTATGAATAGAGCAATCATTATTACAGTTACCACCATCACTTATAATAAAATAATATATTTGGGGATTTATTTAATTTTCAAATTTCTGGAGGCTGAAATAGTTAAATGAGGCAGAAAGATTGCCATGTAACCAAAGCAAAGCAATTAAGAGACAGTAGACAGAAGTAAAATTTAAGTATTTCTGAATCAACGGCAAAACAAAGTATTAAAATGGTTAAAGATGTGAATAGCAACATGTTATGTTTCAAGGACTTCAATACCTAAATTGTGAAACGATGGAACTGAATCTGAAATTTCGAAATTCTGATTTTCGAAAACTGATGACAGTAACAGTCTTTGTCATTTACATTGCAATTGCATCAAAGTGTGTGTGTTGATCTTTAATAGCACAAGTTGGTAAGTCTTTTTCACTGCTATTATTCCATTTTTTCCAAGAGATACTTGGCTTCTTTCTCTCTGGTTCCTCATTAGATTTTCTTTATGTGTCATTTTCTCTTATTTGCTGATGGCTGTTTTAATACTTAATTTTTGAGAAATTCTCCTTGAAATACCGAGCATAAAAATATCTGTCACGTCTCTTGAGGTCATGAGACCACACAGCCTTTACACAAGGCAAAGGTCATGCAGTTTCCAGAAAACGGAAGAGGAGTAATGTTCATGAAATATGTGCTTCAGAGTACCCATTTTTGAGGCTCATGAACACCCTCACCTCAGGGAGAGTATTTTTCATTTGCCATCTCCTTGCAGTCAAGTTCTCTGAACAAGTTCATCTACATTATTTACATAATAAAAAGCAAGCAAACATACAAACTGAAGGGGGTTTTGAGAAAACTGTAAAGAAAAAAATAATCTTTACATTTGCATTATTCCAAAACTATTTGAAAATATCATAAGTATTTTTACTTTTACTTTTTTATCTACTTTATTCTCTACCAGACTCTCACTAATTTTGACATCCTAAAACCCAAGATAGTGATCTAATTGTGCATTATGATCTAATTCATGCATAGTAAACCAAGTTTCCCTTGCTTATTTTACCCATACAGTCAGCATCACTACCCCAATAAGAAAATTTTGGTGGAAGTAAGATGGATTTATGTGACATAGGTGTCTCAATACCTTGAAAAGAGAAAATAGAGATTGAGAATCATACTTGTAGGAATAAATTGGCTTCTGCTGCTGCAGAGCTGGTAGATATTTCCCCTTTATTTTAAACACTCGGCTAGACCTTGAAATAATAAAATAATGAGCACCTTTTCAGTTAAATGTTTGAGCCAAAATTTAAAGAAGTGAGAAATGCTAATGTGAGACTGCTTAGAACAGCCAAACTGAAAAGGAAAGAAGCTCCTTGAACCTTAAAGAGAGAGAAAAGCAGAATATAGGAGGGATGATAATATATATGGACATCATGCATACATTTTCCCTGCTCACCATTATAGACAAAAAAAAAAAAAATCTTATGACAGAACAAAGAAGAGGTATTGACAGCAGAAAAATAAGAAAGAAAGTCATGTTGAGAGACATGTACAATCTTTCCCAGAATGGCACACAGCAGTGATAATGTACTTGGGCTCAACAAAAATCAGTGAAGCCTGAAAGCTACTTGTGATGGTGTTTCAGACAAAGCACAGCCCCATCAGCCATACTGAACTACTACCTAGCTACACTTTATGACTACCCTCTTGCAAAATGTGTAAATGCATGGATCATTCATGTATTGATAAAGTTGTAAATTTTGGCACCATGGTACACTAGATGCTGCCAAAAGGACTTATTTGGTGTCCGAAATACTCTTGTTCATGGATCAATGCTTGTTTCTAAATAAAGGTTATTGCTTTGCATACATACTCTGAGCATAGGCAGAAAGAGCATTCAGGAGTTAGTAATGGGCAGCATCATCCAACTGAGTACTCTTGCATGAATTTTATCAAGATAACTAACTGACAAGGAATCACTGAACCATGCTCTATGCCTGTGCACAGATACTGCTGCCGTTGATGATTCCTGTATGTCAAGGGCTTCTGGTTCACAGGCCCTCTAACTTCAGAGCTCCTTCCAGGATTTCTGTGGTATGAAAATAAATATTGATTTTACTGTTATCAATCCAAATGTGCGGTAGTGTGATGTTGTGGCATTCTGTACATCACACCTGCTAAATGATATTTGTAAAAGGAAATAGTTTGTGAACAGACCTGAACTTACTGTCCTTACTAATGTCTATGACCTTACTGAATGATCTCATATGCTTACTTGCTTTCTAAATATCAGAAAAGGAACATTTCTGTTCTGAAATATTCACTTCTTTTGATCTGATTCTTGCTCAGTAATATTAATTATTCCACTATCAATATTGCTTGTCATCAGGCTGCCCACAAGTCATGCCTGCTGCTCACTATTCATCTGATGATTTTCTTTTTTTTTTAAAATAAATAATCATAGTTTTTTTTCTAATGTGAACCTGGTTTAATAAGCTTAAGGACTGTAAGAAATGTCATTTGGTCTATAAATATCTATCTCTTAATTTTTATTCTGTTTCCTCAGTTTTCCCTGCTGTCTTTGACAAAAGCTGTTAACTATTCCCAGAGCTGTGCTGACATTGCCAATGATAGTGGCATAAAACTCCAACATGGAAATAAAAATAACCTGATTCTCCCTGTGTTTTATTTGAGTTGGAAATCAGGGAGATAGTAGCAGGGTAGGAAATCAATGAATGCCAAATGGAGGAAAACAATGGGACACAAGGGGGAAATATTTTGCAGTTTAATTGTAGACATTAGGACTGAAGAGATTAAAACCATTAGGTACTGGAGAACTGAAATCTGTGGGAGTAAAGGGCAATCAGCAACTCCCTGAGCCATTAACCATTTCTTCTAATAAGACCACAAAACAGTGCTGATGCTTTAGGCTGACCTCCTGTGCTCTGGGATATGGCAGCTCTACCACTACTGCAGAATAAATTGAAGTAACTGTAGTTGTGGTCTCAAGATTTCCTAAAGCATTCACTTATTTTTCAGAGAAATTCACTACTAATTTAGGATTAGGAGTAATATATGCTGAATTTTTCTCTCATTGGACTTTTTGATATTTTTATTTCAGAAGTACATCATGTTTCTCCTTTAAACCTTCTGACTGTCAGTAAATTGGATTTATTTACAATCTCCTTGTAACAGAGAAAAAGCTAAAGATGGAAGACAGTCACCATTTTTCTAGTAAAGGATATACAGTATAACTACTGAAAAAAATTTACTTTTCAATTTCTTCAAAATTGAATTGAGCTTTTAAATTGCAGCAAATTTAAGACCAATTCAGAAAACCCTGACCAAATATTCCCGACCAGGGATTTAAAGAATAAATAAATAGCACATGTTCTACTAAAGGTTTTGTTTAAAAGAATATAAAGTATAAATTATACATCTGTGCTGGCTTGAAAATGTTTATCAGAGATGACTTTAGCTACCCCTCCTAATTTTCTCTCAGGAATGCCTGAGGCAGAACTCCTGCCTGCTTTCCTAGGTCCTGACAGAAAGCCCAGGTACTTTTTTTCTCTGTTTGTTGTACAGTGTTCAGGAATAACAGAACAGTAGAATATAGTCTGGCAAAACTGAGCATTGCAGGCTACTTAAGATATTTTCCTTGATGGACTAAGAGTGATGCTGTACTGGTAACATTAAAAGAAAAGGGAAAAAAAAAGACTAAACCAGAAAAAAAA
>VXBB01000010.1:101861-122840 GCA_013399915.1 Illadopsis cleaveri | reverse complement strand
AGTTGGAAATCAGGGAGATAGTAGCAGGGTAGGAAATCAATGAATGCCAAATGGAGGAAAACAATGGGACACAAGGGGGAAATATTTTGCAGTTTAATTGTAGACATTAGGACTGAAGAGATTAAAACCATTAGGTACTGGAGAACTGAAATCTGTGGGAGTAAAGGGCAATCAGCAACTCCCTGAGCCATTAACCATTTCTTCTAATAAGACCACAAAACAGTGCTGATGCTTTAGGCTGACCTCCTGTGCTCTGGGATATGGCAGCTCTACCACTACTGCAGAATAAATTGAAGTAACTGTAGTTGTGGTCTCAAGATTTCCTAAAGCATTCACTTATTTTTCAGAGAAATTCACTACTAATTTAGGATTAGGAGTAATATATGCTGAATTTTTCTCTCATTGGACTTTTTGATATTTTTATTTCAGAAGTACATCATGTTTCTCCTTTAAACCTTCTGACTGTCAGTAAATTGGATTTATTTACAATCTCCTTGTAACAGAGAAAAAGCTAAAGATGGAAGACAGTCACCATTTTTCTAGTAAAGGATATACAGTATAACTACTGAAAAAAATTTACTTTTCAATTTCTTCAAAATTGAATTGAGCTTTTAAATTGCAGCAAATTTAAGACCAATTCAGAAAACCCTGACCAAATATTCCCGACCAGGGATTTAAAGAATAAATAAATAGCACATGTTCTACTAAAGGTTTTGTTTAAAAGAATATAAAGTATAAATTATACATCTGTGCTGGCTTGAAAATGTTTATCAGAGATGACTTTAGCTACCCCTCCTAATTTTCTCTCAGGAATGCCTGAGGCAGAACTCCTGCCTGCTTTCCTAGGTCCTGACAGAAAGCCCAGGTACTTTTTTTCTCTGATTGTTGTACAGTGTTCAGGAATAACAGAACAGTAGAATATAGTCTGGCAAAACTGAGCATTGCAGGCTACTTAAGATATTTTCCTTGATGGACTAAGAGTGATGCTGTACTGGTAACATTAAAAGAAAAGGGAAAAAAAAAGACTAAACCAGAAAAAAAAAATTATAGTTAGCTATAGTTGAAAGACTTTGCAGCAGAAAGGACAATTATTTTTAGTTATATTGCTTTTTTAAGTTAAATAGATTATTTTCAGATGCAAAACCAAAATTACACACATAGAATCAAACTGTTGCACTGTAATGGGATCATAGGGAATAACAGACCTCTGGCACATATAGTACTAAATATTTACTAATAATCCCTTTAATTTTTACAAAATAAAAGGAAGTTGCTGCATATGATTGAATTGAGGTTATTTTAATCTGCTATAATACAGTCTTGAGGAGAGAATTTTGGCTAATTTTTTAGAATGCAGAAATACCATCCAGAATCTGTCTCTGCTTTGGTTTATTATTTGACCTTTTTCTTTCTGTATGTTGGCTACATGAAGAAATTAAAATGAAATTATCAACAATTTTGATATTTAGACTCATTTTGTTTGGCTATTGAAACTTCTTGAAGAATTTTCCTTTTTTTAATAATAAAATATATGGTTCCAAATATTTTCTAAGGTACAGATATTACACTAATTGGTAAAATTTTTAAAGCATGATTGTATTAACAGGAGCAGTGTTGCTTTAAAATTGAAAACAACATATATATGCTACAGAAGGAATTTTTCTAGTATATGATGTTTTTGTCACAAGACAAGTGCTCTCTTACATGCGTTTTTAGTGTTTTTTTCTTTAGTTACAACACATGTTGCCTGCAGGCTGTACAACAATGCACCTAATGGAGGTATCAACCTGAAGACTGAATATGTACTGACCATATGAGAACACTGAGATCGAGAGACAGAATAATCAAGAAAAAGGAACCCCAGAAGAATCAAATGTGGTTTTATTCCTGAATTTGACACAGACTTTTGTAGAGCCTTGTCCATACTTCAGCTTGTTTGTGTAAAAGACAGAAAAAATAGTAATTAAGCAATACAGTAATTATTACANTCCTGCTCTGCTCTGCTCTGCTCTGCTCTGCTCTGCTCTGCTCTGGAGTGGCCTCACCTCCAGTGTTGGGGGCAATTTTGGTACCACAATATATAAAAAAACCCCTGAACTGTTAAAGAACATCCAAAGGAGAACAACGNTACAGTAATTATTACAATACTGCACATAATGCTGAAGTATTATGAACAAAAGTGGATAATGCATGTTTAAACACTTGAAATGGATTTGTAAATGCAGAGACATTTATAATGAATGGAGTGACATCAGANCAGCCTGGAGAAGAGGAGAATGAGAGGACACCTCATGACACTCTTCAACAACCTTGTGAGTAGAAGCGATAGGGGGCAGATACAGATGTCTTCACTCTCAAGACCAGTGAAAGGACTTGAGGAAATGAGTTGGGGGAGGATTACGTTAGATATCAGGAGAAGGTTTTCCTCCCAGGAGGTGGTCAGGCACTGGAACTATGCTTTTCAGGGAAGGGGTCACATCATCAAGCTTGACAGAGCCCAAGAAGCATTTGGATGATGATCTCAGGCACATGGTGTGACTCTTGGGGTGTCCTGTGCAGGGGCAAGAGTTCCATTTGATGACGCTTATCGGTCTCTCCCAACTCAGTCTATTTTATGATTCTAAACAGAAACAAAACCTGTAACACACTTCAGGAAGAGAGCACAATCCTAAGAATCAACTCTGTGCATAATCCAACAGGGAAATGTAAAATCCACTAGTTCAATGGAGACTGGTTTCATTTGATTTGTAATCTTGAATTTTACTATGTGAGAAATTCATGCAGTTAAATAGATAAAACATTATCCATGAACTCGTGATAACTCTTACAGCATTTACTCCAAGTTATATTTATTCAGTCTTCAGGGTATAATAGTAATTGTCATGTAAACAAATATATATATAGATACTGAAAACAGGATCAATTATATCTATGTCACTCCTGAAACTGACATTTATGAAGCTATCCATGTTCTAAAATATTTCAGTTGATAGCAGTTCCAGTGGTCTATTTAACCCTTCTTTCTGTTAGAGACCTCCTTTTTTTTTTTCCCTGAAAAACAATACCTCTCTCCCTTGATATTTAATGTCACTATTCCTTCTCCTTCACAATACCTTTTACATAGTCAAAAACCATTATCATGTTTCTAAACTTAATAAACCTGTTTTCTTCAACTTTACACATATATGCTTTTCCAGGACCCATTTCCCCACTTGTTACTATTTCATGGGCTATCATGAATTGAATCAAACTAAGATGCTTAAAGCTGGAGTTAATATTCCAGCTGAGATATTACTACCACTTAGAAGAGGAAATTGTGACTTCAGGGTTTTTTTTTGCAGGTAATAGCGCAGTTCTTATCTCATTAACTTAAATGAGTTTTCATCATTAGTGTGATATTTTTGATTAATATATGCTGTGACTGTAATTCTATTCACCATCCTTTTAGCAATTTCTGCAGTGCTGCTGCCCAGACAGGTTTTCTACACCCTGTAGTTGTGCAGCCACTTACATCTAATTGTGTGTAAAACTTTGTGGGTTTCGTTACTAAATTGCATCCTAATTTTCCACACCATTTCTCATTTTTGCCAAGTTTATTTAGATATATAATTCTTTCCTCCAGTATTTTTGGACTTTGTCAAAATTTAACTTTCTTTTAGATTTTAATTATTAGAATACCAGACTTACAGAACCCTATATGATATACTCTATTTTAAGAGTGTGCTGCTCTCTGGAAAACACTCTTGCCAGTTAAGTGTTGATATCATAACAGTTTATTTTTCTAGATTTCTTATGAGAATCCTGGAAAGGTGACAAAAGCTTGCTGCAATGAAGATATGTGATATCTGACACTTCCTTTCTATTCACAAAGTCTATTACTTTGTCATAGATGGAAATTAATTTGGTTTATTATGATCTAGTCTTCACAAATTCATGTGGACTGTTACTCTTCCTTTTATCTACCAGGTAGATAAATTTATTTTAGTCTGTGTATTCTACTATTTTTCCAGGATCTGGTGAAACTCTGGACATGAATCAACAGTTGCACTTGTATCACAATCCAGTTACTAAAGTCATTAGAAATGCCTCTGCCTGAATTAAGGTGCAAACGAGACCATATGCCAGTGACAATAGTATGGGTTTTATTTGATAATAAATATGAGAGAGAGAGAGAGAAAGAGAGGAATAGACAATAGGTGGAGTGGGACAGAAAGAGAGTGACAGAGATAGAATGAAGAGAGTATCACCACTCTGTGGATCCCAATGATGTTCCATTGATCCTCTCCAGCTAGTCTTCTTGTTGGTGAAGGTCCCCCCAAAAAGCATAGAATCTCATGGATTAATATGCACTCAGGCCAGGCAGGAAAACCCAGGCACCTCCCTGGGCAGGGGGAGTTTGCCATTGTCTCCTACAACAGACTCTGGGTTTGTTGCATCACATGCAGTTCCGTGGTGCAAGGCTTCAGAAAAGACTCTGGGAAGTGCTTTGGGGGCCTTTGATGGATCATGATACCCCCCTCAGCTGCCTCTCAAGTGAATGTCCCATGGATGTGGCCTCCCTGGGGTTGGAGGTTTTACAGCTGGGCCAGTTTGTGTAAGGGAGGATGGGTGTCCTCTGCCTCTAACAAGAGGTAGCACTCCAAACCTCCTCTCCCCTCCCCACCTCATTTTGGGGGGGAGGCTGTGGTCTCCCCCACCCCAAACTCAGCCAAGGAAGAATCTCTCCTGACTTTGGCTTTCTTGTGGATGAATTTCTCTTCTTCAGCTTTGTTTGTTTTTTCCTGGGTCTGATACGATTAAAGGATGGGTTTTCCCTTTATCTAATCTTAGTGGCTTAACTTACAGTCCAAAGCCCCAGTCAGGTATCTTCAGGGAAGTTTCTTTGGTTGAAGCTTTTTTATACAGTTTTTGTTATGTTTGGGGCATGAACTATTTCAGTTTCTAACAACTTGCACTCCAGAAAACCAACTATAGCATGGGCTGCATTAAAAGCAGCCTGGCCAGCAGGTTGATGGAGGTGATTCCACCTTTCTGCTTTGCTTCTGCCATGAGATCCCACCTGGAGTAATGAATCCACCTCTGATGCTCTCAGCATTAAAAAAATGGACGTGTTGGAGAAGGTTCAGAGGAAAGTCACAAAGGTGATTAGCGGGATGATCTTAGGATCATGTCTCCTAAGAAGAGAGATTGCCTATGGCAGAGGAATTGGAACAAGATGAACTTTAAGGTCTGAAGACATTCGATGATGCTGTGTTTCTATGACTGATATTAACTTGATTGGTCTATACTTTTCTGAGTCCTTGTATTGTCTTATTTGTAAAGACAAATTATCTTTGTGATTTTCCAGTCCTCCATAATTTCTTCAGTACCTGTTTCTGGCAGTTTAAGGATTTCGTTACCAACATATCTTAGCAGAAGTACTTAATCAGCTCTCATTAATTTTAAGGAGAAGTAACATATGTAAATATATCTAATTTTTCCATGCTTTGTTGTAATTGGAGTTCCTATTCTTCTGCAAAAGATGTCAGTGACTTTTTAATGAAGACTGAACTGAAAATGGTATCAAATTGCTTCTCTTCCCAAAGTCATTGCTTGATACTTTATAGTTCCCTTTTTTTCTGCCCAGCAGTAAGACATTTAGTTTCCTGGTCTTCCTCTTATAACGAGGTCTGGAATTATTACTTTGTTTGCATATTTAAAAATGTTAAAGGTGTCATCAATTAGCAATAACCAACATAATGTTGGATTTGCAAAACTGCAGTACAAGTCATTACATGTTTCTGATATAAAAGTAACATTAGAAGAGAAAGAAATGTAAAGTGCCATTTGAAAATCAAGGTGACTTGACAAATAATTCCTTTATCAAAAAGTTCCAGTCATATTGGAATACCCAAATGACTGTCCAGAGAATTAATATGACAGTAGCAGAGGGAAATATCATATTCCTTCACAACATGTGCATATAAAGGCCTCTTGGAAAACCTGTAGGTAGCCCATACCTGGATGCCTGCTGATTCCCAGTATGTTTATAATTACAGCAATGATGCACTTCCACTGCCTGGCACATGTGGGCAAACACATCCTTGAAAGCCATCCCCATCTCCACCTTGCACCATGCTTCCATATTCACTGTCTATACTGATAGAAAATCCAGTTCAGAAGGCAGCCTTGAAATGCCCTAATGCAGAATGTAGTGGTGTTCTGGTGAGTGTGCATGTGAAAACAAATATAGTGGGCAGTGAATTAATAATATAGATTTATTTTTCTTTACAAGTAATTACAAACAGAGGAGAGCAGCATGAGGGATAGTTTGCAGCATGGCATGAAGCTGAAATTAAATGTTTTTTGCTGCAGGAATTATTAGTCTAGTGTGTGAGGTGACCAGTAACAACTGGTGTTGCTGTTGCTAGGAGCTATCAAAAGAAATGTCACTCTTCACAGCAAGTGATGAAATTTGACATATGGCATCAAAGGATCATTAAAACTACACCTGCTGCAGACAAGGTTATGTCTTTTGAGAGACTTTCAAGCAGAAAAGGTTATTCTAAGAACGTGAAAGGGTATACCTTATTTTCTTTATTTCTAAATAGGTAATTAACAAGCAGTAAAAAAGAAAAAACTGTCAGAAAAAGGATACAAAGGAAGATCCAGACTTCTTGATTTTCAATGTTTTATGGAATAAAAGTAAGAGACTACCAAGATAATTTCTTTCTAACGTCTACAATAACACAGTTGATGATAAATCATTAATACACATAGCTGGAAAAGTTCGCTATCTTTTCTCAAAGTTCAGTTCTGCATTCTACAGCTATTGCCTTGATGAAACTTCTCTATTAGTTTTGATAGCAATTTAAAGTGTGAACATTGAAGATTTTGGTCAGAAGCCTGAAACAGTTTGATATTCATTTTGTCATGCACACATTGAACTATATATAAGAAAATTACTGTTGGCTTCAGTAGATGTCAACACCGTTTCTGAGTCACCACCAAATTTATGCTATAGAAGAACTCTATTTCATAGTAATGAAGATTTCTGTTGTAATTATATTTATGATTTTATTCCTGAATTAGAATGGAATTTTCATATCTTTTTCTATATTTCAGCTCATACGGTTCTTACTCTTGTTTCAGACAAATAAATAAACACATAAAGACTTGTTTATTTCCTGTGCACATTTCTTGGGAGTTATTGCTAGAAATTAATGCACATGGAGGAAGGATTCAAATAAAACTTTGCTGTAAAACTGATATTTATAAAGTTGCAGTGTGCCTTTACTGAGAAAACTGAAAACCAAAACAGCTTAAAAACATTAAAAAGAAAAAGAATTAATGTCTATGTCTATTTAGTGGTTACACAGAGTAAAACCCATGAACTATTAATAATTATATTGCTTCACTGAAATGGGTATAGTCACAAAATCATTCACATTTTTACCTTTCTCATCTGCACTCTCCATGGACTAGTGGTCTAGGATTTTCCAAACTCTGTTTTATTGCTAACTCTGCCACAATCTCCTAGACACCTGTGGCCAAATCATTGCCCCTGCATTTCATTATACCAGTCTGCAAAATAATGGTAGTGCTACTAAAAGGATCCTAGATATTACTATGGGTGTTTCAATTTTATTCATTTAAGCTAATGTATTTTGAATGTTTCCACGGACCATGTTGCATGTGTTGACCTCTGTTGATATATATATTCTATATATATAGAATATATATATATATTCCCTGCACTGAGGGAAAGTGCATAGATTCATAGAATGCCAGAGTATGTTATGCTAGAAAGAACGATAAGAATTATCAAGTCCCACTCCCTGCTACTAGCACAAGCCCAACTTTGCATAACTGTAAAATATTTTAGTTTACTTTTAATTAACCTTAATTTTCAATTCTGACAACATATAGGAACAATCCATGCAGTGTTAAGAAACTGTGCAGAGCAAGTAGATATGAAAGCTGTTGTAGAATGTATCTGCTGAATCTCCTATGACCTGAGGCTTTAGATTTCAGTTTTTGGCACTGATTTCAACAAGTGTTTTTGCTTCATTTATTTTGGTTGTTACCTAATGTGGGTCACCTTTATCAAGATGATTCAAAATCATGGTTCTTTATATAATATTTCTATCCACAGCCTTGAAAGTTGATATTGTTGAAGCCTGTAAGAAAAGAATTGATTTGCACCATTCTGCCTTCTAACAATGAAAGCAAATTTTGATCTTTTTCCATGAATCTCTTTTAAGTGCTGGAAATCAGACAGTGACATTAAAAAGGGGAGGAGGAAGGCCTAGATCTTAGAACTGCTTCAGAGTCAGTTTTCAGTCAATCTTTGCCTATATCAGACAACGATTTCTGTAGCAGTCTTTCCACTGTGTTTCATTCTGTTCTTCAGGAGACCAGAGAACAAGAAACGAAGTTTCTCAAATCTGAACAAGCTTATCAGAATTTCAGGGGTGATACAGATGATTTGGTTACAGTGGTGATGAAGGAAATTTTAGGCTGATCTTTCTCTTTTGTAACAGGCAAATATGGAGCTACAGAGAATGATTTGTTAATCATACTCTTGGAGCTAATTTACAATGAAGACGTGAACTTGGAACAGCATATATTTCTATGATGTGGCTGGAATAGGAGTAATATGGCTGGCAAAAAGCCACAAAAGCTTTTTCAAATGGCAGAAGAGAATGTGCTGTCTGGGTTTGAATCCAGACATCAGGAGAATAGTATGTTCAAAAAATACATAAAACGATGAAGTGCTGCATCTATTTTACAGTATTTGCTTCAAACAGCATTATTTCAAGATCAGAATCAGCTGCAATAAATAAACAATCTTGAGCAATTATACTATGGTTGATAAAGGCTTAGCAACACTTACTATTTTCCAGTTTAACTAAATCAAGGACAGGCCAGGAAATAAGTGGTCAAATTAGAAAAGCTCTGCTATAGATACCATGCAACTCAGGCAGAGAATTAAGGCTTTTAACTCCTGCAGCCTAACAGTTCAAAGGGATCCCATAGTGGCAATAGACTGTTTTTTCAGTCATTGCTATTTAAAAGAGAGCCACCCCAAGAAAGTGGGTGGCAAACATGTTTCATGGTGTTGCTTTTTAAACCAAAATTTGGTATGACCAAAAATGTAAAATTGTACTTAACCAGTCTAGAACTTGGCACCACTCTGCATTGGTTTTTCACCACATCTCTGGAGCTTGTAAGGATTTACTAATGCACGTTTACTCAGTTGAATAACAACTGCACCTTTGATATTAACATTCTTATAGATGAAAACCTCATACACGTTTTTAGATAAATTCTTCTTGTTGTCTTCAAATGAACCCTAGTCTGAGTTAAATTTTTGAAAATTACCGTATCAGCTTATTTTGAATGAATCTGCTAGTAATAAATAGTTCTAGACTGATAGCTCAAGAAAATTGAGTTCTACAGAAATCTCCCATTTAAGTTCCTTTCACTTTGCTTCACCAGTATTCCTGACTGTGATTCAAGAATAATTAATTTACTGATTGACAGCGAAACCTAGATGTATGAATTCATAAATCTATTTATTAAACCTTACGGGAAAGATGCTAATTCCATTAGACTCTTTGTTCTTACTCTAAGTACAGTAAGTTTACTAGAAGTGAATACCAATTTATCCTCTTCGAGGGTCATGAAATTTTAATAACATTTTTATTAATAGTAAGCAGGTCAAAGTTTAAAATTACAGTAGTTAAATCTGAAAAATTCAAACCCTTTAGTTGTCTCATGATCCACCCAGTATTACCAGATGCTTTTTTTCCTTTTTTTCTTTTTTTTTGCTTTGAACAGTTGGTTCATCTGGTCCCTATGTTTTTTGCTGGTAATCTGCCTCTCACTCAAGCACATGATTATGGTTGTGTCTATGTGTATTTTATGCAGATTCTTTCACTCAGCTGAATCCCAGCATTTGCAAAGGAAGTGTGTCATTATTTTACATTCTGAAGGACACAACACTTAAAAAATAAAACTGGTATTTAAATGTGTTTCCCATACAGAAAAGATTTTATGCAAGTTTGTTTTGCAGGATAATTGTGATGTTTAGAAATTATATACATAGAACAGTAACTTTTATCTTCTCTGATTAATGAAGGAAATCTAAAGATTAAACAACATATTTAAATTGCCACAAAAGGGAAGAAAAAAAATACTTTGGAAAATTAAATTCAACTTTTATTGTGAGTAACTACAAAGAGAGGGATTGATTTTAAACCTAAAATACTAGTCTAATTTTCTTACCAGTATGGGCTTAGATATTCACCTGTTTTTTGGTTGTGAGGTTATTTTAAATGTACTTTTAAATTGGCGTTATCATTTTCAAACTGCTAGTTTCAATTGCATCAGGAAGTCACTGGAAGCCTGGAAATCCAGGAGGGATAAATGCAGGAAATGGTGTGTAAAATTCTGGAGTAGGTTGTAGTCTTTTATTCCACACACATAGGTATTAATGTCTGCAGTGGAAGTTCTTCAATAACTTGTCTCCAGCAGTAAATTATGTATACTTCTCTGAGATACAATAAATTGCATTTCTTACATTATGGCTATAATCAGGGCACTGGATTTCAGTTCTTTTCATCACAAGTTTTGTCTCTCAGTGGTTGATAAGGTGATGGGTCTCATTAAGTTTAAATTACATCTACCTGTATTAAAAAACCTTTACCCCTTTCCAGAAAGATCTGCAATGAAGTCACATGGAAAAAAAAATAATCTGTAACACAGATTTTGTTGGTTTGGTAGACCAATGCATCGATCAAACTATCAATTTTGCATGTTCTGTTTGTTTATCACATAGAGCTCATAATCTTTCATGATTAATCTGCACTAAAAGAAGGAAAGGCAAACAGTCAGCAAAGTGTAATGCTCTGTCAGATGTGTTCAGTGTTTCATGTTCTGACCCCAGTTCTGAAATAGAATCATGACAAAAATGATTCTTCATTGGGCTGAAGAAAAAGTCCATTTTTACTTGATGAGAAGAAAAAAAGAACCCCATGATCTGAAGATCGGAGATAATATTTTTTTTGGCAAATCTCAAATTCCATTGGATAGTAAACCTACATTTTGTTTTGTGTTTTTCTTCTAGTAACTTGATAGTTTCTATTCTTGTTCTTTATAGTATCTCTGTTTTGCTTGTTATTTGCAGAGTAGTTACAGTTGTGTTTTCTGAATGATCTCTTGAAAACTCCTCAGCAGATGCATGGATAAGAATGATATGAGAAAGCTTTTCATCTCATAGGAATTCCACAGACAGTAGGAGAAAACTTTTGCTTCTTTTGCCCATGGTACCCAAATACAGTAAATTAATATCTAGAAACATAGTTTCCTTTGCTCTCCCTTGCAGCATTCAGTTACAGGTTCATAATAAAGATTATGTCTACACTGACTATAGTGTTACTATGGAGACTTCATGGCATTTCTTAAGTCTTAGTTATTATACCCCATTACTACCTCATCATACTAGTAAATACTTGCCAATACATTTTTGAAAAATATGCAGTGAAAATTCAGGTGCCTAACCATATATATTAGTGATATATGTGAAAAATTAAAGCCACTAAAGCTCCAAACTTAAAATGTATCATGTGACCTGTCGGTAATTGTGTATTCTTGGATTATTCACACACAATGGTTTATTTATGTTAAGTTTTGGTGTGTTTTTTTCCTAAGTTTCAGGAAATCTTTCAACCACTGCATAATTTCATCTCCGAGAATGGTGTACGTGTTTTTCATCTGTCATTCATCAGATTTTTTTTTCCAAGATTATTTGCGATGATTGCTACATTGTACTCAACACATGCAGCCAAATTAATTTTATGCAGTTTTTACTATATTCCAAACTACAATGTTTGATTAGGGCATAAGTGCAGGCTGCAAACATAAACACTATTCTTTACTGCTATTTGTATAAGATGGGCTAGAAGTGCTGTTTCAAAGTACTATGCCAGGCAAATTGATTGATAAGTGCCAGGGAGAACATCAGCTTCTATTTTTCAGAATATTTAACATGGTTATTTCAAAAGCATAAAGAGGCGACTTTATCTACTTTAAAGCAGCTTCTCCATCTGGCTACAACTTGATTGCATGTTTCAAAATGGCAGTAAATTTTAAGGTGTTAGTATGAAGTGTAAATGATGCCACAGCTGGTAGTGACAAATTCATGTAGTTTGGCCATTTAACTTACATCATGCTAAATAGCTTAATGCTTTAAGGCAGCCTACTTTAGAAACAAAGAAGAATATTATTTCAACTCTCATGTGAAACTTCTGTGGTTTAAATTCACCAGACCTGCATTCAGAGCTTCAGTGTGTGTAGTGGTAATTACTAATTTTTAAGTCAAGCTTGAACATTTTTCTAACCTTTTGAAATGTGTTCCATCTGAAAATTTCCCAAGTAAGCAAAGAACCTGATATTTGAAGAAATGGAGACAAGCTCTTTCCAAATTATAGCAATTGATGAGTTTCTAGCAGTTATTAGTTCACTGCATTATCAACAATCCCTTCTCCTTTCTTTCCACACTTCAGATTATGGATATAGCTTTGATTTTCACCTGAACCCATTTTGACAGATTTTGAAATGCAATATGCGCTAAGTTGCAACAGTACTTCTAACCTCAAATGGCAAGCAAGACATGCTTTCCATGTACTGTCATATTCTGTGAAATATGTTACCCTCCAGAAGAATTATTCTCTGTTTCCTTTATTGATATATTGATCAGATGTTTATAACATTGAGCTGTTTAATTTTTCCCAGCTGTGTTTTTGAAACTGTAAGCCACTACACTGTCTACAGCAGCATATTTAATGAATCCCTTGTATATTTTCTGGTGATTTTGAAACTTATTTTCCTTTATTTCTTATCTAAACCTCAGAGTTAATTTTCAAATAGCAGTGAATACAAAACAACAGCTAGTACTCCTAAAAAGGTAGAAGTACTATTGTAAACCATTGTTGGTATTGTAACATTGTCATAAAAAACATTAATAAGACTGAAAAATACCAGTGTTCCTGGCACTAATGACCATTGAATTTCAGGATGTATCTCATTTGATTTGTTTTGTTGAAAGTTCCAACATCTGCACGTATTATTGGAAGCACTCCTAGGCAAAGGGCTCACTTGGTCATCCTCCTGAGCTAGTCAAGATATGAAGTATTAGTTAAGGTCTATTTGTGTCTGAGTTCAATTCTGCTTTAACATTTTATCCTATGACATTTAAAACACTAGTTATCTTAATATTTTAATGTCCAAAAGAATGTGATTTTTAAAAAATATTTGAAACATCACTTTGTATAACCTTGCTCTGTGCTCAGTTTCGTGCCTTAGCACAGGAAAGCTTGGTGACACGGTTGTTGTCAAGCAAACCTGAGGAAAGAAAAGCTGTTCCTTGAGCTACTTCTTTTGATTTCTATTAAAAAGACGAGGTGACTTTTTTATTGTCAGAAGAACCAAGACTTCTGCAATTAGGAAAAAAAAAAACTTCATAGTATTTTTTTAAAGATCCTTTAGCTAAGACTGTTTTGTTATAGGCTGTCATCATGGTGTATTTTCATTTATATGCAAAAAGAAGACGTGAAAATTTTCAATTTAATCCTATATACTGTGGATGAAAAGGAATTTCTTATGGACTAGAGACATTTCTTTATCTACTGAAAAGAAAAAATGAGGACAGACAATTACCTCAGAGTGTGAAATAGTTGTTCTTTAGAAATAGTTATACTTCAGAAAGGTTGATAATTCTGAAATAAGGCAGTGGTTTAGTTGTACTATTCTCTGTGGAATCATAAAGAATTTTCTATCTGTTAGATAAGACATTATTATACAACACCTTTAGAAATATTTTCATTTGCTTTATAATGCATTCTATTTTTTCTGAATGCTAATTCTTATGAAAGAACTTCTGCAGTACTGTACAGAAATTAGAATGAAGATTAAGACATTTTACAAAAAAAGGTCTCAAAAATGCCATATTCATCAATAGCAAAGTGAGAGCATCCAGCTGTTAATACTGCATCCATAGAAAGCTGCAAGATTCTTCTCCAGGTCTATGAATCACTATGAATATACATGCCACATTTATGAAGTCTATGTTTTTCTCTGAAGCACCTCTAAATGGCTTTCTGCCTAAATTTTTTATCTGTCAAGCAGTATCATTCCTGAATGAATGTCATCGTTGTCCAAGTAGTATTATGGTCACTTTGTTATTTTGATATTCTCTGAGAGGTAAGCTTCCAATTTTGCCTGTAGATTATTTTTCTTCTTCTTTCTGAAAACTGAACTTCATGAAGGCAGGAATTTATAGAGTAAAGACCACTGGTTTGACAATAAATAAACTGTAGAAAATAAAACATGCAGTTTTATATTAATAAGAACTTTGGCTTTCATGTATTACTAAACATTTTAAATGGAGAAATAAATTCAAAATAGAGTAAGACAAGATTTCTTAATTTTTTTTTCAGGTGTAAGCTCTTTCTGATTGGATTGGAAAAAAAATTAGGTATAGGTTTGCTTTGGAAGTCTCAATGGAGAGGTAAATGTGATCACACTTGAACATTCTTTGGTTTTCCTTCATTCAAAACTTCCATTAAAATAAATGGAAATAATGTATTTCTAGAAGTGAACAGTTGACAACAAAGCAACTGAAGGCAGGGTTATTCAGTTATTAAATTTCAGCAGCTAAAACACTTTAAAACTGAATTTTATGAGTTATGGAAAGAAATAATTCTAATTCAAAATCAATACAATAAATTTCTGAAATTAAAAGAAAGTATATAGGGCTGCAAGTAAGTGTCATTAGGTGCTCTTAAAAAATCAGTTAGTCTTTGTTAATGTAGAGATGTAGAAATACAATATGCAAGCAGCAGGTGAAGAAGTGGTTTCAGTAGCTACTGTCAGTTACTTTAGTTTTGAGGTAGGTTGACTTCTCTAATTTTTTCTGCTTTTCACAAAGCCAAAGTTAGTACTTTCTGAATAATGAAAATTTCCTCCCACTAAAAACTGTGAAAAATATTGTAAAATATTGTAAAACCTTCCAAGGGAAAACCTATATGTGGAACCTCTCAACATCTGAAATAGAATTCTTGAAGCTGTTAGTTGTTTATGAGGAAAATTTCTTTCAGTTTGGCTTCATCATGCAAAACCAAGTAGATACCAGGGAGAGGAATGCTGAAGTGTTCAGCCATTCACCACTTCTTCCACTACCTCTCATGCTGAATAGTTAATGAAAGAATTGAGTGCCTCAGGTCCCTGTATGTTTTAGGGTTGGGCATCAGGACGGAGCTAGGTACTGAAGGATCTCTGGGGACCTTGGCTTCCAGCCTTAACAACTTGACCTCCTGGCCTTGTTGTCGTATGTTTAATATGGAAATTTATCTCCAGAAAGCAAACATGAAACAATTGTTTTAAGTTTCCAATTGGAAAACATTACAAAAGAGCTAGTGTCTACCAGGAATAATTTCACCTGGAATTTCTTATACAGCTAGAGTCGTCACTTCTTTCAGACTTGGTATATATGTCCACAGAGGAAGCAAAATATCTTTATTTTTAACATTTAAGTATCAAGAAATAAGTCAACTATATGTTTCTCTGGCAGTCCAGCTTCTCCATATTTCATGAAGTATTTTGCTTGTAGAAGTGAAAGTTCAGAAAGCTCTCCTACTTCAATACATAAAAGGCACCACATAAAGTGAAAATAACATTAAAAATCTGTGACGTCAGAACTCCATTAGGTTAAAAAATACTGAAATAAGATCATTCATGGAGACTGAATCAGAAGCAACTGCTTTGCCAAGCTGCATCTGATTTCTATTTATTTTTATCCAGTAGATTCCATATGCATAAACAAATTAAGGCCGAACTCAGAACAGAAGTTGACTCATTTTTCCTACTTTACAAATAGAATATCAGGTATTTGGAGGGAAAAAAAAAAAAAACCAAAACTAGGAAGGATAATACAGTGTTTATTTCTAGAGGCAGAAGCTCATATCATATTGTTGATTAAAACACAGGACCACTTATAAATAAGACTGTTTCAAAGTGAAGGTCAGAGATAGCCTAAGCAAAAAATTAGTATCCCAGATTAAAATGCTAATGTTCTATCTGAAGTGCACAGAAAAAATGCAATCTTATTTAGTGACATTTCCAGAATTTCAGCAAAGATTACTACATTAATCTGTTATGCATTTTCATTAATCTGAAACAAAGACAAATCTTTAGGGAACAGGTTTTGAAAATTCTGAACCCTTGAGCTTCTGCAAACTTGTACAAGTTAGACCCAGCTTTTAAAACAAAATTTGTGACTACTTTCTTTCAGGTAAATAGATCAAGACATAAAAACGGTCAAATATTAGTTATAGTTTCCTGACATCACTGAAAACTAAGCCTAATTATTGAGACTGAAATTGTGGAAATTACACCTGTGAATTCAACAACCACAATATGACAGAATAAAACAATACCTCACATGCCATATACTCATAATAACTCTAAAGTCATCTCGGATTTTGTGCTTATGATCAAGTTCAGACAACTTCTGTTTTCTGAACACAAGGTGACAGTAGTTATTGCATAGTATGTAGTTCTGCCTGTAAACACTGTAAACAGTTCCATCAGTGATTGTGCCTGGATATCTTCTTTGCACTGTCAATCCATTTGCAATTGTGTAGGCATGGAAATAAATATGAAAATGTTTTTGTGCTTCTAATATCCCTGTGTGTGCATTTGGTAGACTGTGAGTTTTATATGTGTACAATAGGTATAAACAGTATTGATAATGTGGCAAAGTGTGGTGCACCTCTGCTTTCCAACTGGCTCAGATCTTTTCAACCCATTTTTGAAACATCCCCCTTTCTCTGGGACTGCAACTCAGTGTGTATGGATTGCTATGTTAGTTGGGATCTCTACAATTCACTGGATGTCCTCTATAGAAATTGGATGGTAAAAAGGAGCTTCTGTGGTTGGTCTGGTTTGAGGAAGGGGTCCCTAAGAAACCAGGAGATAAGACTTAAAGATACTTATGGGCTCAGAAAATCTATCCAATGTCAGTATCTACAAATGTGCACCAGAAGGCTTGCAAGTTTTACCAAGGATTTTTTAAATTTACTTTTACTTTTGTTTTCCTTCTAGTTCAAATCCGAAAACAAAATCTAGGCAGCAAGACTCTGGAAAGTGAAACATCAAGGATGTATAAGGGAGACTGCTGTAGGGAAAATGAAAGTGATGTCAAGTGCCTTCAACCAAAAAGTCTGATGAAGTTTCAGCTCAAATGCTTGTCAAATTGCATCATTGCATCTATTCTCTAGCACTGCCTTTTTGGTGGTATTTCAGTATCACTAACCGGTTTGTTTCTCATTGTTTTACCATGTAACATAAAATATATGCATTCTCCCCATCACTGCCCTGAGGCCTTGTTTTTCTCTGCCCACACCCCAATCCTCCTCCCACCCTGGCTGCAACCCTGTGAGTTGAGGGCACCATTCTGTTGGATCTTTATTTCCAAAGAACAGGACTGCTAGGAGACGTTCCTTGAGTTTTATTGCGACATCAGCCTCAGTACAGAGTGAGACAAGGAAGATTGCAACAGCTCACCTCTTGCTAACTGCAGCCAAAATTCTCCATGTTACAAGGCCTTTTAAAAATTTTCTAACCAATAGCAAATTGTTAAGAGCTTACAGGCATCTGCATAAACCAATCATCAAAACTACACATATACCTTATATCTAACAACAGCTGCTTGTTTAATATTTTTTTGCTATTCAGGAACTTTTTATACTCTTCTATAAACAAACCACAGGGACTCATTATTAAACTTTCCTATTCTCTTGCTTAATATATTTTTCTACTTGCTAAGGCCTAACTCTACACAGCATAAAAACACAGTCTTATTGTTCTATGTCGTCATTTTTGTATCTTTTTGACTCTAGGCCTTACATCCACACAGCTATGCAAACTTTCAGCTTTTTCTATTTCTTCCACCTGTGCCCTATTGCACCTCCCTGGGGTGACAGCTCCTGCCTCAGTAACATCCCAGCTGGGCTGGTCTCCAGCTCCCCACGGTCCTGCCCTGCCTGGCCTTGAGAGCCACCCACATGCCACTTTCCCAGCCTGGCCTTGGCCCATTCCAGCTCCCAGGGAGGTGCCCAGTTCCTGGGGCTGAGTCTGTCCCTGGTGTCCCTTGCTGCCAGATCCTGGCTGGCCCTGTGGGACAGACCCTGGCTGCTAGAGCCTGCCCTGACAGAGGCAAAGGGAGCTCATGCTGCTCATGCCCTGGCCCCCAGGGAGCCACCTGCTCTTGCTGCTTCCTGACACTCATCTCTTTTTTTCCTTAGTATAAGTTTTTCCTTTGCAAGAAAAAACAAGCACTAATAAAGTCCCTGCAGTGGACTCTTATGGCTGGGCTGAGATACACATGGGGAGACTTTCAGAGTTAAAAATGGAAGCATGAATCCCACATAGGCCTAACCTGCGCCATTTCATGCCTGTCTTGCACCAAAAGAGGCTCCTAAGAGTCCAGTCACTTTTGTGTCAAAGGGCATTTCCATGGCTTTACCTTTATATTCACCTCTCAGAGAGTAATAAACATCTTTGCCAGACAACCTGTGCCAGCTGGGGAGGGGTATGTCCAGAGCTATGCCATCTTTAAACAGAGGTGCTGCAATGTGTTTCCATATTGATCAACATAAATCAATATGTCATCTACTACTTATTTTATTTACTGTATTCAAGAGGCCCAAGATATCATTCTTTTCAAAGAAAACAAACAACTATGTCTTAAGTGAACCAGCGAAGGCCATGGCATTCTATTATCCAAAGCAAATACACTTTGAAAAAAAAGACATGGTACAACAAGAATACAGGAAATAAAAGATGCAGATTTCTAAACAAAGTAGCCTGACTGAACAAACCAACCTGACTGAGCAGATGCATAATTCATAAGCTAAAACTTAAGTAATAAGTAGAAGGGCAGAAAAAGTCAGTCTTACTTTGCCTGTTCTCATTATCCACTTTTATGCTAGTTTAAATATTTCTGAAGAAAAAAGGAAAATATGAAAACTTTTTTTGTTCCAGATACAGTAATAGTTCCTATTTTTCATTAAAATGCATCCTTTTTTGATAAGGTCACACTCACCTCCTCCTTCTTGTGTTTCAAGATTTCTTCTTTCTTTTCCCTGCTGAATTTATGATAACAATTAAAAGGAATTCCGAAATCTTGGCTTTATATATTTTTTAATAATTCTTTTTTTTTACATTTCTTAGAATCTCTTTTTTGCTCCAGTCATTGAAACTAGTATCATCATTGCTGGTTGCATTTAAGAAAGCTAAGTCACACAGTATTTATGATTTAATAAACAGAGAATATTTTTCATTCATCAATGAATTATATAGCATATGTAGAGCCTTTTTTCAAACTAAATTACTTTCTAGATAAATTACTTCCTCTCTAATTAAGTCTTTCATAATATAACCAAAAAAAAAAAGAAAGAAAAAAAAAAAAAGAAAGAAAAGCCTAAAAGATGACTTATCCTGATTTACATTCTATGTTCTATGCCTCCATTTGGAACCCCTTGAAAAATTCAAGAATGGTTTCTCGCCCTTACAGAAATCCTATTACATATTGCACAAAATTTTTAGGTCCCAAACAGTCTACAGAAAAAAACAAGAAAATGTGTTGTTACTACATTTCCATCTGATTTTTTCTAAGTTGATTTCTTTGGATTCTGTGGGAGCCTGTCTTGTCTGAAAGTTTATGGGTGGCAGTAACACTAACCTGTGAGCAGAGAAAAGAGGAAATTCTGATTTCTTCATGTTTTTATTTCTCTCAGTCTTCTCATCTATCCAGCACAAAGGAAGCAGAGTTTAATTTTCAGGTCTACTATCATTCAGATTGCATAAAGTTGAAAAGCAAAATCATCTCTTCTTATTCCTTCCCCAGCATGCTGCTAGAAGGACATGGTTTAGTCCAAAATAGAGTTGATGCTGAGTTTTTGTGCTGAATGAGACTCTTAGGGGTAATTAGTATTCCAACAGGTACACTATTTTATTACTCTTACATTTAACATACGGTTACTGCTACTGTATATGGAACTCTACAGCTTCAGGAAACAATTCAGTGAGACCTCAACTTGAACTGAGACATTACTAATTGGTAATTAATGAAGTTATTTAAGGCCCTGCTGTGTAATGCTGATGTGAGACCGAGCTGGTTGTTCTGTCACTTTTGTGAAAAAATTAAGGGGCTTATAAAAATGCAGAACTTTATAACAAATTAAATGAGAGATTCTAAAAAGAGAATGTTAAGGTTTTAAGCTGATATTGTTTTGATTATAATTTAGTTGCAGTGCAATTTTATATTAGCTCCACTTTAAAACCTTATTCCATAGTGATAGTGTGTGCTGCTATAAAGCAGTACTGCTAGTCTATACCTCAAACAAATCCTTGGTGTATTTGTTGAGAATTATTCATGGCATTGATTCACATGCAATCATTCTTCAGCCTTGTACAGGGTCATCTAGGTCCTCTGATCCTCCTGTGTGTGAAGGGAATCCAGTCATCTTGGTTTGCAATATGTAACCAAAAATGTGGATTCTATTTCCGTCTGTTGAAATTGGTTGGGGAGGTGTTTTTTCTTTACTTCTTGTATAACCCATTCATCATAACTCCAGGGTGGAGGGGGCAGGTGTCTTCTGCTAATGGGCCAGCTGTTAAAACCAGGTGGGGCAGTGTTCCTTATCTCTTCCACAACCCATCCCATCTCTGGGGGCATATCTTCTGTTAATGGGCCATTAAGGCTCACCAATGACTGATAAAACTACATCACCCCATTGTGAGATGCTCCACCCAGTGGGAGGAGCCAAGCATTCCACCTAGATAAAAACAGACTCAGGAACACTAGGCAGCCTTTTTCCACTGGATTTCCCAGAGGAAGACCAGACGCATCTCACCAACACTGGACCCTTTTTA
>VXBB01000010.1:89864-100951 GCA_013399915.1 Illadopsis cleaveri | reverse complement strand
TTTTTTTTTTTTCAGAAAAAAAATTCTAGTACATTTCTGAGAGGGTATATTTTAATGTTGAGAAATTATAATTCATAATTATATGGCTTGTGACAATATATATCCAACTGCAGATTTTTCTAAACAAACTGTAAGGCATTTTAGGTATTAAATACCTGTGAGCAGTTGTCTCATGGGTTAGGTGAAAAGGATTGTACTAGATGGTGTTACATCAGTCTGGTGACCAATCACTAGTGTGGCTCTTCTGGGATCCATCTTAAAGCCAATGTGCTTCAACATCTTCATAAATGACTCAGATGCAGGACTTGATGATGCTGAGTTGGGAAGAGCAGAGAGGCTCTGAAAAGACAAATTGAAAACTTAGAGGGCTGGGTGATCACCAAACATATGAAGTTTAACAAGGTCAAATGTGGGTTTGGCACCTGGGACGGGGCATTAGCTGGACCTACATACTCTGGATGTAGGGACAAATGCTGGAAGGCAGTGCCACAGAAAGGGACCTGGGGCTCCTGGTTGATGGCAAGTTGAATCTGAGTCAGCAGTGCTCTGGTAGCCAGGAGGGCCAACCCTGTCCTGGGGGGCATCGGGCACAGCATCGCCAGCCAGGTAAAAGACCTTTGTGGAAGCAGAAGGGCAGACAGTGATCTCTTCTCTGTGGTGACCAGTGACAGAATCCAAAGGAATGGCCTGAAGTTGTGGCAGAGGGGGGTTAGGTTGGGTACCAGGAAAAATGCTTCACCCAGAGGGTGGTTGGGCACTGAAACAGGCTGTCTGGGGAAGTAGTCACAGCACCAGCCTGACAGAGTTCAAGAAGCATTTGGAAAATGCTGTCAGACATGTGGTGTGATTCTTAGGGTGTCCAGGGTATGGCCAGGAGCTAGACCTTGATAATCCTTGTGGGCCTCTTTCAACACAGGATGTTCTATAACTATATTTCATCCTCTGTGAATTCAAAGACATAACTTTAAATCTCAGATACTCATTACTGAGCATTTCAGCAATTAATCAGATAAAAATAATTTTAAAAACTCAACATACAAAAAAAACCCCCTAAGTTTGTGTTTTCACTTTCTTGTCAACTGTTAATGTCATTACTTTTTAATGTAATTACTTTTTCAGTTGCTCATTGATACAAACTATGCAATTTTTAAACAGAAAAGAAAAGAGAAGATAAAGAAAGAAGAAAAAACAATAAAAATATAAAAGTGGAAACAGGCAAAGAAATAAAACTTTCAAACTTTTTTTTCATGCCACTGAGATGCAATTTCACTTCGTCTATTTCTACTTGACTCACATTTAAGATCACTTCTGCAAGTACAGCTCTGAGAAACACCTTTTAAATAAAAAAAAATCTATCTGTAGTCACACTTAATATTGACTGTACTTCATTTCCACTATTCTGTATTGCAAAAGACATTTGTATGAAAACCTTTCTTTGTTTCTGAAAAATTAATATGCTTTAGCATTTTTCTCTCACCTGAAATAATAATCCCTCCTTTGTGACCTCACTTTTCATTGATGTGCTATGATTGATGTCACAATATGAGATTCTGACTGCAGGTGAGAATAAACAATGGAAAGAGAAGGAATAATACAGAAAACAAAGACTTAGAGTTTTCATCATCTTAGAATATTGTCAAGAATAATATATAGAAATGAGATTTTGAGCTGAACCAGGATAACCTCAAGAAATTACAGGAACACCTTACTCGCATCTTTAATTTCCATCTATAATGTAAATCTGTAATTCAGATTCAGTTTCAGCAATTCAGCTGCTGTTCAAGATGCCATTTGGTATTATCAATTTCAATAAATAATGTCCCAATTCTAATATTCCTTATGGTAGTTCACCTGCTTAACATCTGTTACTTTGGGCAGTCTGTAGGAAATTTAGTGCAAAGGAACAATTCTATAGTGCCTTTTAATCTCCAGTATAACATACTTTAATAGACAGATAATACTCACTGTCTCATCACAATTAATCACTATAAGCATCATCTTTTACAATATTCAGGTTTGAGACCTTACCCCTACACTGCTGCTAGATCAATAAAAAACAATGACTCATTCAGGCACATATAGTCGGGTAGTGTGAGGAGAAGAATTCATTCAGCTGTAGAAAATTATCCAGTAAAATACAATGAACTGAAATTAGACTTTCACTAACTTTGAGTGCCATTTTATGTAGTTTGCATTATGTGCTTCAGCCTCTCTTGATTAAAGGAGATACCAATTTTGAAACCTCTATGTTTCAAATATTAGCAAGTATAAAGCTGTACATTTATAATAATAAAATAAATAATATAGTTACTGTAGTATAATTATCACTTCTTGATAATGCATTTTTATATTTTTTAAATCCATAAATTATATAAAATATATGTACATTAACTGTGTATTTTACAGTGTACATTAACTGCATATATCTAATTGTCTAAATCTATCTATATATAAACATCTTCATGATGCTGAGTTCTCCTTGGATGTTAATATAATTTCCTTTACAGATGAACTTTCTCCATGGTATGCTAGTATAGTTCAATTATGTTCAGTCCCTTAAGAATGGGAATCTTCCCACTGAATAGCTCTTAGTTCTTTAAGAATCAGTATGATTGGGAAAATATATGTAACTTTGTAAGTGCTCCAAAATTGTTTTATAAGGGAAACTTGAATAGGAAAAATAATGTGAATTGTGAGAGCAAAATTTGGAAACCTAGAGAAAAACTGATGTGAGTTTATAATTGTGTTTGGAAATGTTTGCTTAAACTCTGCAGAATAATTGATTCAATTTGTAAAATAATAAAAAAGAACAACAAAAAACCCCAAGTAAAAAACACCACAAGAAACCCCATAAAACTCCCAAAAAACTCCCTCCCAAAAAATGAAAAATATGTGAGTATAACACATCTATGAAGGGTAGAAATTCTTTTCTTACCATGAGTAGGAGTATGTCCCCAAGCCATTAATGGTGAGCAAACAAAATGTATCTTAACAGAGGAAGACAATCCTACTTCGGTCACATACATTGTTTCTGTAGATGTTTTTATCAAGAATCAGAAGCTGGAGCAGTAAAGCTTAGAGACAATAAAGGGTTGAAGATAATAAAATCAAGTAGATCTTCCTGAAGACACATGGCCATTGAACCAATGTGTTTTCACATTCAAGAGAAATATACACACTTACAGTGAATAAACAAAGACTCCTTATAAACAAAACAAACAAACAAACAAAAAAACCCCAACAAAACAAAACCCAAGAAAACCAAAACCAAGCCTACCTCATTTGTTTCTTATCATCTCTGTCGACTGCCCCACAAGGGGAAAAAAATTCCCTGTTTTTAGGAAATAAACACTAAATCAACATGAGCATTGCAGATACTTATATCTTGTTGAGACTTTATTACTTTGCCAGCACCGAATTGTGTGTCTCTTCTCCAACTATGGTACGATGGAAGGAGATTTTATTAAAAGGGAAAAAAAATTCAAGTGATTGTTCAACATAGATAATACAAACCAGAATGCAGAAGGTTTTCTCAAGCTATTTTGTTTCACTAGGGGGAAAAAAAAGAGGGAAAAGAGTCTTTCAAATTCCACAATTCTTACTGCTATATGGTTTGTTTTTAATCAAGGAAAAAGTCAGTACTAAAAATAAACTGTATCCAAAGTTCAGTTCACATGTATTTGCAAAAACAGTTATCTTAATTTTCCTACTTTGTTTTAGAATGCAGGACATAGTCGTGCAACAAATTCAGGTGTTAATTTCTCTGTTTTGTTGGGAGTGTATGGTTGCCTTTTTAGAAGACATCACCAATGATAGTGAAAATTTACTCTATGACCTATAAAAAACTACGTTAATAACAATATCTGTCAAATATCTTTCCACAAGTCTAGGGAAAAGAAAAAAAATGAATTTATCAGAAGTAATTATTCTCTTTTCTTCAAGCCATATCTGAAGAAAATAAACACTTTATCACTGATGGCATTTTAACAAGGAGGATATTAGTTATGCATAGGCAAATCTTGGTATTTTAGTTCTGTGACAGAAACAGTAATAATTGAAGTACTTCATCAGCTCCAAACTAAGGTTAGAAGTAAATCATTTCATCATGGAACAATAAAATTCTTTGGGATTTTTTGCATCCCAAAACTGCTTTGGGCTGTTCCCTGCATTTCTGAATGACTAGGACAGCTCACCATGTCTCTATTACTACACAGTATTAATAAAGGTGGAAAGTGGTGGCGCTACCACTGATTGAAAATGAAGCAAAGAGTTCCAGCTCAAAGGCCAAACCAATTTTGGCCTGTTTTATTGCTCTAAACAGGTTCACTGCTACATTGCAAGCTAGTTAACTGTGACACGAGACATTATTCAGTTTATGCTTACCATGGGAACTCTCTGTCTAAAGTGTCAGTTTAGTGTGAGTTGCCTATGTATTGACCTATAGCGGAAATTTCTGATAGCGACTACTGTCTTGCTTTCTCCATTGCCCAGAGGGCAAACCCACTCTGTACCCAGAATTCATAGCCTCCAATTTGTAAGAATTTGTAGTTAAATTTTAATTGAATTCATTGGGAAGGCATAATATTTTTCTATCATAAATGTATATCATAATATATAACTGAGATTTCTGTCCTGAAGTGGAGCAGATAAGTCAATTTTCTCGAGTACAGCACAGAATGCAGTTGTTATTCCCACTCTGCATTCAATGAGGGACTTTGCAATGAGAAAGACATTGCTAAAATAGTAGATCACCACAGCCTTTTTTCTCTTGCTCTTTTGGGGACCTTGCAGCTGAAATTCCAGTCCTTTGAACCAATCTCTGCTTTGTAGCAAAGAAAATTTAACCCTCTGTTCTTATTCCAGAAAAAAATGGATTTGGAGAGCCCAGAAAAATATTATTTAACTCAAAGTAGGTATTGGGAAGAGAGGAAATTTTACACTCTTTCTGTAAAGAATTTGACCTGTCCTCATGTGCAATCTCTGCCTAAATAAACTATTATCCATTAATAATTTATTCCTATGGTATTCAAAAACCTATAACATGCTGTTTAAACAACCACTCCCTCCAACTAAAATTTTACTGAAAAATAATCTTAAATGGAAACACATGAATTTTAAATTTTATTTGAAGCACTGGCTTCATCCTAGGAGGAGATTTATTCCTCCATAAAATTTTTCGTTTGAAGCTGACCTGATATAACATGAGAGATTCAAGAGACATTCAACATTCAAATTCCAGGATTTACTCTTAATTGCCTCCTATGCCATGTCATCTTCTGATAATTTGTTAAAATTAATGGAATATGTAAGACTACCATAAACCACCAAGTACTACCATCTGTGTAAACACTGCTGTGGACAAAGAACTAACAAAATTTGTTAGGTAAGTTAAAAAAGACAGTAACTCCTGGAACAAGTCTAATTCCTTGGCATCTTGGACAGTCTCGTGTATAATGAAGTTAGATGAAGTCTGAATAACGGGGGGGTTAAATTATATGTCAATTACTAGAGGCAATTGGAATTATATAGCTTACTGACTTCTTGGATAAACATACGTTAGGTGTTTTTTTGAAATACGTATAAATAGCAAACGCAGAAGACTGCTGTGGACTTCAACATTTTTTATAACAAGGTAGTAAGTTTCTTTATTTAAAAAAAACCCCTCAACACTATTGTAACTAGTACATAAAAACTTCTCTGAATAAGTCATACAAATACATCCTTCAAATTATCAAGTTGTTGATAATATTTTATCTAAAATTTTAGATTCCCCCATTATAACAAGGCAACAAGGATTTTTTACTCAATAACTTCTCCTTCATACTGTTCCATTTCCTATATTAGTGTTTTCTTCCATTTCCCAGATGTTCAATTCAGTTGTATGATGAGTTTACTCTGAAATTTAGGAGGTGGGGGCAGAAGAAGTTCCTTCTATGACTGACAGAAAAAAACCTCTTATTTTTGGAATCCAAAAACTGTATTTTTTTGTTCCCCTTCAGAAAATAATTGTTACTTCCTTCAAACCTTGACATATAGAAGACATTCAAGAAGAAAACATTTAATACCATATTTTCTTCTCATCAATTATCATTTCTTAAAATAACAGTAGTAACAACAACTATTGTTTTTTTCCTCTTATTGCTATATACTTGGGCATGAGTGAGAATGGAAGATCAGATACCTTAGACAATTTATAGTAGCTACTGTTAAATCACAGTCAATGTGGTAATTATGTGTATGTCTAAGCTTTTGGGACTCACAGATTGCTTCTTAAGCACTGAGGAATTCAGTACCCCCTTTATGGGTGTAAATGAGCATGATTACTTCTCTTGGATCCTGACTGATAATCACCTCTGATCTTATTGCAATTCTACTGAAATCACTGTTTTCAATTATGACACTAAGTTTACTTTTCATCATACAGAAGTTTCCCTAAGAAAGAGCAAAACAAAACCGTATCCTGTTTTCCAACAGAATAAAAGTAAGGACAATAAAATCCTTGAGCATTAAGCACTTATCCAAGGGTCTTTTTATTAAGGAATGGGTAAATAATAACAATTTTTTTCTAAAATAATTAGTTTACATAGAAGTAAAAAAAGATGAAGAGACTATTAAGTTAACTAATTTAATGATTGAACAATAAGAGACTAAAGGAAATTACTTCAAATTAGAAATCCAATTTTATTTTTGATTATTTTTGTTTTACAGACTTCAGGTCATTGTAGGCATGTCATAATTTTCATTTTTGCAGGTGCAGCTTGAAACAAAATGAAAAGGAAAAAACCTCACTAAACAGGAAATGTAACACTAGAGCCTAGCTAACTGCTTTGATATTTGCAGAACTTGAGGACTTTTAACAATACAGTTAGGTAATACTGTAATATCAATCAGGATTGCAAATCGTAGTACATATGGGGACCTTTAGAACCCTTCAATTTTGGCAAAGTTTTCCAGGCTTTTAAAATTTTTTTTGTTGTATTTCTTTGAAATTCACTGGACTGAATTCCTGTTTACAGACCCTAAGGATCCTTCCATTTTGATTGCACTTAGTATAATCTGTTTTCATGACGGAATATTTTTCTTTTTTTTTTTTTTTTTCTTTTATATGAAATCCATTTAAATTGCAAATGATACCCTGATTTACTCAGCTTGTTTGCTTGTTGGCTTTATATACCCAGTATATTGTGGTATAAAGCCATGAAAACAACAGTTCTGATAATTTTTCACTATCAACATCACTGGTTTAGATGATTAAGTTGGACTGTTATTTAGTGATGTCATCAGAAAATATGAACCACACAGAAGCAAAAGCTTGATTTAGGCATCTCTACATACATTTACTGCATTACATGATGAATATTAACTACTTTATTAAATATTAGCCAAAATGTGAGTACTATCAAATTTCTCTACTTTCTAAATATTTGTGAATGAATTATTTTTTCCCATATTTCCTTCTGCCTTTTTTTTCTGTTTATCCTCTCTCCTCACTTCCTTTGCATTCTGTTTCAATGCATTTTTTTTTCTTTTGTTCTTTCCATTTAGATGTTTCTGCCTGCATATCTCTCCCTGTCTTGCCTGGCTTGTCTCAAAATAATTGTTTCTAAAAAATGTCTAATTTTTTTAACCTAAAATAGGCATAATTCATGCCAACCATGTCTTCTCTTTCTCTTATTGAAAAGTGATAGTTTTATGTCTCTGCTTTGCCTTTGCAGATCCCAAACTTTTTGGAATAGAGTCCATCTTTTAAACAGTAAGAGATTACTCAATGGTGTATTGATCCCAGCAGGAGACACTAAAGAAATATAAATAATTACAAAAGATTGCCACATGTCTTGTCTCCAGCAGCTGTGAGCTCTGTAACAAGAGGATGATGCTCCTGCTCTCCCACTGGTCACCTCTTCAATCCCACTGGCCGGTCTGCAGTTGGGCATAATATTTCTTGGCTCTTCCTCCTGGGGCAGTAGTAGTTGTCAGGCAGTTTCCACAAAATTTGAAGCACATCTGGGTAAAGACTGAAGACCTACAAGTCCAGTGGTTTCTGCAGGTTTCTGCAGGTTTCCCACGTGCAGTTCATCTGTGCATGATTGTCAGACATGAACAGGAAAATGATTTTTGTTTGTCAGTGTTATCAGTCCATGAGACATTGACAGTTTGATTTTGAAACTAAATGTTAACACTACTAGCTTCAATATTTGGCTCTTTAGCTGTAATTTTTGAGTCTTTAAGTACCAACAAAGCATATGCTACACATGAACCTTGACTCCTGTCTTCAAGGTACTAAAGATATGTTTGATCTTTTAATTCCTAGGTTTCATGAGTTTTGACCTGAAAAGAATTTTAACTTTTCATCCAAGGATAATTATTTAAGGGCTTTCACTTTAACCCCTTCACATGAATGACCTGAAAATGAATGCTAAACTCATGCAATTATACATAGGGAGTCAAAAGAACTAAAAATGTTTATATACAAAGAGCTAAACAGTAAGTCTTTTGTAATAGTAGAAGCAAAAATTATGATATTAGGAGCACGCATGAACTACAGCATTTATCTTGAGATGTGAAGGCAATAGAATGAAACACTGTACTATATCTAAAACCAAATTTACTTTCCAAATTCATAATTTATTTTCTCTGACATAGACATTAAGTGTTTAACATGTATAGCTAATAGGTATCAGGCATATCTCAAAACAAGTACAAATGTACATGCATGATAAAAAATGGTATAAAAGTGTATTTATTTCTGTGGAGATCTGAGGTACAATGTTGCTAATAAAGCTATTTAAGTTATATCTCTAATATTTATATATGGCAGTAATAAAACCAGATCATTATTTATAAATGGAAGTGTAACCCATGATAATGAACAAACAAATTGCATATTCATGAGGTATAACTTAACCTGATTAATATTACTTGACAGGCACAGCTTTTTTAAAAATATCTTAGATCTAAACTCTATCTACACAGTCCTAGAAGTAAAAGCTCAGCTTAGATTTTGCACTTTTATTTATTTTGTTTGCAGTAATTTATAAATGCAACTTATATACTAACTGCTGCTTTTTCATACAAAAGAAGAAGGAAAAAAAAAAAAAAGGCAGAAATAAGATCCTGATATGAATTTACAGATCTATATTTTGTTGGAAACTGGATGTCACCAGGTAGATTGCTCTTTCCCCAGAAGTGCTTCAGATTTCACCAGGGAGCTATTCTTAGCAACGGAGCCCTTGAGGTTTGAACTCAGATATTAAAAATCCGTAGTCTTTTATAGAAATATTACCCAAGAATCTTCAAAACACCAGCAGCTTAAAAACAAATAAATGTTGTTTTCTTTCCTAACACTTAAACTTTACCCACAAAATCATGGTTCTTTTTTCCATAGTTATCAGTCACTTATTATTTATCTGTTAAAAGTGAGACTTAATCTTCTCATTTTCTTTGGGAGTTTAAGACATGCAATATAGTATGATGTTGTATATTAAAATAAAATATAACTTAGGAAAAAACAACTTTCAAGGATAATTCAATAGAGGTCATTAGAACTTGTAGTAACCAAAATCTTAGAGAATGTTTATTAAGTGGAAATGACCTCTAAGACCTACAAGTCTGTTAACTATTTTAAGCTTTTTGAATTTGTGTTTCCTTCCAAGAGTCTTATGGGTTTTTTCAGTTGTGCAAAATTTACATTAAATGAATGAATAAAGAAGAGATTATATTTTATATAAATACAGATTTGAGGTTTTTTTACAAATTTGTCTAGGGGAAAAAACAATTTTCATTAGATCAAACTCATGAAAACATTGAGAGAAAATGCTGCTCTGTTGTAAATAAAATTGTCTTCTGCTTTAATATTCAAATAACAAGCACAATTGTAGAGTTCTGCATTGATATGTTGCTTTATATTTTGGAAACCCTGCTAATATACTTAATTTTTAGGTTTATATCAGACTATGGCACTTTATGAGATAAAAATGAACAAAAATAGAAAATTTGTCCATACCTTAGCTGCTTATGACAGAAGTAGAAATATATGGAAAACTATCAGAAAGATCTCCTTTTGCTACCACAAAATGAATCTCAACTAAAGATAAAATTGAAAATGGAAGATCTGTGAAAGAGATCAAAATGAAAGATAACCCATAAAGTGCAGACAAACCCATCCAAAATTAGAGGTTACCACAAAGATGACTATCAATCCTTTTGCATGACAGAGTGAAAATGAGAAAGAAGCGTCATTGTCACAGCTACACAATGCCTGTGAAAATATTAATGTGGCTGGGAATATGTTCTCTAGTGTCTCTGGCATGGAGCAACTAGGAAAGAAATGAAGGGATATTTTTCATCCTCCAGCAGATATGAAGAGGCCCTCCTTCTTAAGGACTTTCCAGAAGCCTTGGCTAACCAGGGAGGTCCCAGTGGTCTGGAGGCTGGGCAATATGATGCCCATCTACAAGTAGGGCCAGAAGGAGGATCCAGGGAACTACGGCTTGTCAGCCTGACCTCAGTCCTGGCAACAGTCATGGAGAAAATCTTCCTGAGTGCTGTCACATGGCATGTGTGGGACAGCCAGGGGATCAGGCCTAGCCAGCATGGGTTTATGAAAGGCAGATCCTGCTTAACCAACCTGATCTCTCTCTTTGATAAGGTGACTCATTCAGTCGATGGGGGAAAGGCTGGGGGTGCTGCCTGGATATACTTAAGTAAAGCCTTTGACAATACTTACCACAGCATTCTCCTGAAGAAACTAGCTGTGTGCTATGAGAATGGGTTTTCTCTTCTTTGGGTAAAATCTGGCTGGATGGCCAGGCCAAGAGTGACGGTGAATGGAGTTAGATTCATTTGGAGCCCATTCACTGGTGGTGCTCCCCAGGGCTCAGCGTTAGAAGCATTCTTGTTTAACATCTTTATTGATGATATGCATGAGGGGACCAAGTGAACCCTCAGTAAGTTTACAGATAGCACAGGATTGTTGATCTGCTGAAGGGCAGGGAGACTCTGCAGAGGTGTCTGGACAAGCTGGATCAATGGGCTGAGGCCACTTGAAGGAAGTTCAACAATGTAAAATGTTGAGTCCTGCACTAGGG
>VXBB01000010.1:78710-89839 GCA_013399915.1 Illadopsis cleaveri | reverse complement strand
GCACTAGGGTTGCAACAACCTCAGGCAGTGCTAAAGGATGGGGAAAGAGAAGGTGGAAAGCTGCCCGATGGAAAAGGACCTGGGGTAGCTGGTCCACATATGGCTGGATATGGTCTAGCAGTGTGCCCAGGTGACCAAGACAGCCAGTGACTTCCTGACTTGGATCAGCAAGAGTGTGGCCAGCAAGACGAGGGTAGTACTTGTAGTAGTACAAGTCTCTCTGTACTGGGCGTGAGTGAGGCCACACCTTAAATCCCGTGCCCAGTTTTGGGCCCCTCTCTACAAGAAAGACATTGAGGAGATGGAGCATGTGCAGGGAAGTGTAACAGAGCCGTGAAGGGTCTGGAATAAAAGTCTGATGAGGAGCAGCTGAGGGAGCTGGGATTGCCTAATCTGGAGAAAAGGAGACTCAAGTGAGAGCTTATCACTCTCTACAAGTACCTTAAAGCAGGTTGTGACCAGGTGTGGGGTTGCTCTCTTCTCCCAGGCAACTAGTGACAGGACAAAAAAGAAATGGCCTCAGGTTGCAGAAGGAGAGGTTTAGACCAGATATTAGGAAAAAATCTCTTTACCAAAAGGAGATAAGATATTAGGAAAAAACTGCACAGAGAAGTGACTGAATCACCATCATTGTAGGCATTTAAAGAATGTGTATAAGATGCACTTGTGGACATGGCTTTAGTGACGGATTTGGCAATGTTAGGTTAATGTTTGGACACAATGATCTCAGACTTCTTTTCCAACTAGAGTTATTCTATTATTCTATATTATATAATTTGGAGCTTTTTATTAATTTTGTAATACATTAAGAATGTGGAGTCACTGTGAAGGTAAAGGCAAAAGTAAAAAAGGTAATTAATCTACCCTTTGCAAATATCTGAGGTGCTTCTGGACATTTCTGTGAAAAAAACACCAAAATAACCATGTTTTGTGAGCTCACTTTTCCCTGCATCTGTAGAACTTTGTAGTGAAACCTCTCACCAAAATCAAAAAGCTCTCTTCTTACCCATGCAAACAGCAAAAGACACTGTAGGAAGACATCAAGATTGACTCTCAGATATGTGAGAGCACCATGGCTGTGTCTAGAAGGAAGCCTTACATCTTGCACTCGCTGCCATCTAGACTTTCTCCAGTAGGTGCTTGCTGCAAAAACCTGGTCTCCAGAGCAACCAGGGTCAGCCTAGATATTTATCTCATTTCTGGGCCATTCTTTTGTATTCACCTTCCCTGTATCATTTTGAGTATGATTCTTGCTTTGATCCATTTAAAATCAGCATAAATATGTTGTCTAGGATGTGCCACCTGTTATGGGCATTTCTCTTTCACTACACTCTTTGCAGGTTTGAATTTCACCTAGATCTCTTTCTTGCTCAAGTATTATGCATGTATTCTAAAAATTTGAAGCTCCTGAGCTCTACTATGTGCTATGTATTGCACATCATGTTACATCCATATTTCCCCAAATCCCTTTTCAGAGAATTATTGGCCTTGTTATGAAGCCCACCAGTGAAATACTCGGATAAACTGCTAACAAATCCACTCTGTGGACCTTTTTCCAACTAGTTTTCTTAACTCCCTGTCGTCATCACTGCTGTGATCAGTTTTAGGGGTATAAAGATAATTCTGAAAATTAAACTGTGCATGTTTGATATATGTATAGTCCAAATGTACAGAATGGCAGAAGAACCTAATGAGAAGGTATTAGGGAGTAGAAAATAGACCTAAAATCATAGTCAAAAGAGCTTGAGAGAAGATTTTTTCAAAATATACAGAACATTCTTTAGGTGTTTCATAGCCTCTCAGAAATATCTATGTATATCTGTCTCAATATGCATGCAAAAACTATAGATATAACTTTCAAAATTAAAGTTCAAGTTTATTTATATAAATAATTTTATTTACATAATCTGTCAAAGCAACCGAACTACAACTGCAAATTATTTCCCTTGCCACCACCTGGCTTGTCATTAACGGTGCACATCATCAAACCAACATGGCTCTTAAGATGCACTAACACAATATATCATCAAGATTGTATTGCTTAGAAGATGTATATCTTGAATATAAAGCCAACTGGCAATAAAGACTACATTCAGATTTTTTTTTCTTTATGTTTCAGATAACTTAGTTTTTTTAAATATGAAGTTGGAGTTGAGAATGCTGCTAGATCTCAAAAAAATTCACAAATGTGCTTCAATATGTGACTATTGATTTTACAATGTATTATTATTTATTTTTATTAATTATTAAATGTATTATTAGTCTTTTGGGTTTTTTTTTTAATTCTTCGTTTCAGGAATGTTTAGAGACATTAAACTGTATAATTTTCTTTCTCATATATTATTAATGTGATTTGGAGCTAACATTGTCAAAATATGTTCGCAGTTTAAACCTTTGTTCAAAAAACTGTTCATGAAGTTTTACATAGTATTACATTATTACAAGACATTACTTTTAGTAACAGTGATAGCTGTCAAAGTGAATCTACCACAAAATGCATTATTGATTAGGGTTTAGTAAATAATTTGCAACAATGGATTTATTTTAAAAATTTAGCCTATTGTCTGCATGTGCAATAGCTTCCAGCAAAGAAATAAACAAGCAAATGATAATATCCTTGAATAAATTTAGAAACATTCAAATTATCTATTTTCAGGCTTTGCTTTTTATTTTGTTTAATTTGTATCATTCTCTGCAGCTTGCATGTTCACGAACAATTTGTAACGAACATCTAAAATACTAACTTATTGGTTATTTATTTCTGAAGTACTAGTTATATATATTTTTTTTTTCCGTATGTGAAGGCAAAAGAGTTTTCTAGGACCAGTAAAGCTTTTGCAACTATTCGTCTAAAACCCCGGCTTTGCAAATATTCACTTGCATCTTTGAAATTTACTTTCCTCTAATGCTCTTGCAGTAAAACTCAATACTTCAAACATTCCTGCAGAAAGATCACCAAGGGATGGCACGTATTGTCGAAGCAAATTCACTCAAAGGTTGGTTGAAAATCTTGCACTGTATTTGCTCAGCTGTGTTAAAAGAACAACTCATTCAAGTTGTTCTCAAGGCATCCCCCAAGAAAATCTAAGATCGGAAAAACGGGTTTGTATTTGACAGTTGTTTATTTGTATATTCTTAACACATGGTTTTATGAATAAACACTTCAAATTTACTTTTTGTTTAGAAATAAACCATTTCATAGAACTCTGATGTTGTTTTTCAAAATATCATTTGTGTAATAGCCCTAAGAACTATTTAGTGTCAGACAAAGCAGTATCTGGAATCTCTTGAAATTCTTTTTTTTCTGGTGGGAATGAAAAATTACTAACCTTTTGATATCTGTTCCCTATTCTCTTAATTGCCATGTTGTTATACTGCATTTTTGCATGTTTCATTATTTGCTAAAAACTTGTCCCCACTAAAACAATGATAAGATCACACTGGGACTATAATAACATATGGAGAAAAAACCCCTCATCCTGCATATTCATTAAATGACTTTAGGATGAGCATGAGTGTGATGGTATTAGAGAGAAACCAGTAGCCTAGCAAATCCCACTGCTTTTTAATGAAGTGAAAACTTTAACTTATTTGTACAATAATTTTAATTCGTAAGTACCATATCCCCTTTGACATCTAATTATGAGAGGAAAAGAAGAAACCTTAGCAGACAGTTAAACTTGCATTAAAATTTCCGATTCATATTCTATGAGAATTTTATTCCAAAATGGTAAAGTTTTTTAAAAGTCCAAAGTTTTTCCCTTGCACAAAACAATCTTTCTTTTATTGGTCTCTTTTTCCAATATGTGACATACTCTATATTAGATACAGAAAATGCTTTAAACTACATGCAGAAAAGTAAATATGGATTGCTTTTACGTTCCCAGAGTTTAAAAACTGTTTTGTCAAGAAAAAATATTTAATGTAATTGAGACAGAGAGTTTATGGAAGGCTTGCACAACTCCAAAGTAACATGACTTAATTATTTAGTTGTATTGATGACTTTGAAATATACTAATTCCTTTGATAAAAACATTTTACCATTTCTCATTTTTCTGAGCAAGGCCAAACATATTATCAAGACAGGATAACATCAATTTATTTTATAAAGTTTTGCTTTAAAAATAGTAAAAAAATCAAAAGTAACATTTCTTTTNCATTTCTCATTTTTCTGAGCAAGGCCAAACATATTATCAAGACAGGATAACATCAATTTATTTTAAAAAGTTTTGCTTTAAAAATAGTAAAAAAAATCAAAAGTAACATTTCTTTTAACTTTTTAGGATAACTTCACAAGACACAAATATTCTCCTGTGATAATGTGTATCTGTGGTTGGTGCTATAAAAATTGTTAGAAAATCCTACTTTAGCTACTTCTGCCACAGCCTTAAGATTATTCAAGTGTTGACATTCTAGAATGCTAATAAGAGGGAGAGATATGTGACAATGTTGCTATTTTTTCCTTCTTTAGTATGTGAAAGCAGTTAGTATTGAAGCAATAAACTCACATTTTTTATCTGAAGTCTGAAAGATTCAGAGGACATGATAACAAAGACTGAATAGTGAAATATAATGACAGGAAAATTCTGAAGAATTTCATAAACTATAGGGACTTAAAGAGTTGGATAAATATTTATAAAGTACAAAGTTGAAAACCGCAGTCACAGGAATTCAACAGAAATTTCCTGTCATAGTTTTTTATGATAAGCCTTTATATATTCAGAGTGCTTCTCACACCTGAGAGCTAAACAATAAAAGATCTTTTCTTCCCTCTGCAAAGTATTTTCTCACCACCTGAAAGCCACATATAGCAGTTAAAATATTACAGAATATCAATTTTACCTTCAATATCCATCAATTTCTATAGATATAATCCTCTGTAATATGTTTCTATTATTACATGGCAAAAATGTTTTTAATTTCCAATATGACATACAGAAAACATTAGAAGACACTCAAGTTATTTAAAGTGAAAACCATTTTTGAAAATAATTCTGAGAAGAAATTAACTGATTCTGAAAGTAATGTGGTAGATCTGCATGCATGACTCTCAGTATTTTCTAGGCCAACACTTAATCTGTAGGAAAATAGACCATTATATTCCCAGAAATTATGCCTGGAAATATAATTGGGGCTAAGACCATTCCTTCTCATACTTACCACTATGAGGATTTTTGTATGTTTCAATGATGACTAGGTTTTGATTTCTCATAAAAATATTCTGTACAAGGTACAAAAATCCATAAGAAACCAGGATTTTTTATTTTTGCTACATTTATTCTGTAAAGTAAAGATAAAGTTAAGTAAAGGGAGTAAAGATAAAAGAGTAAAAAACCTCCTGCCTCCAATCCAAATTGATACCAGGAACAGGAATACATTTAACAAATGGTTAATATTCAAATTACTTTCTTCAAGCTCAAAACTGGAGTATGCCAAAGTGAAAGAAGTCAGCTAAAAGTGCCAGGATATCTGCATGGATGAAAGGTCAGTCCCAAAGACTAAAGGACACTGGTGGAAGGTGAAACAGTTAAAAGAAGGAATAGGTAACCTGGGAGGAACACAGAGATACTCTCAGTGTCCACTGACAAAGCTAGGCAATGCTAAATCTCAACTCCAATTCAGTGAGGGACATCAAAGGGAAACATATATTAAAGGACTTGTAGAAATACAAAAGTGACAGGAGGAAGACTAGAGAAAATGTGTCCCTGATGACACAAGCCATGGGCAAAGCTGAAGTCCTGAATGCCTTCCTTGCCCCAGACTTTACTTGAAAGGTCTGCCTACAGAAATGCCAGGCCATGGAGGCCGAGAGGAAAGTGTAGAGCCAGAAAATTTCAACCCATGGTGGAAGAGGATCAGGTTAGAGGACATTTTAAAAACTGGACATATATAAATCCATAGGTCCCAACAGCATTCTCCCACCAGTGCTGAGGGATTTGTCAGCCTTTTGTCAGCCTGCATAACGCTGTTGTCATTGTGAGGTCAATCCATTATCTTTGAACAGCCATGATGACTGGGAGAAGTTCCTGGTTGTTTGAAGAGAGTAAATGCCACTCCTACCTTCAAGAAGGGTAAGAGGAGATCTCATAGAACTTCAGGCCAATCAACCTGACTTCATTCCTGGGAAAGTGATGGAGCAGCTAATACCAGAAATCATTTGCAGGCACAAAGATGAGAGTCATCAGTAGTCAGCATGCCTTCAGGAAGAGGAAGTCATGCTTGATGAGCCAGACAGCATTCTACAATGAAATAATTGCTCTGATAGATGAGAGAAGATCAGTGATTGTTATCTACCTGGACTTCATTAACATTTTTGATGCTGTCTCCCATAAAATGCTCATAGAGAATTTGGTGAGGACAAGAGATGGGTCACTTAGAAAGTTAAGGGACTGGAGCATCCTTCATATCAGGAAAGGCTGTAAGATCTGGGACTCTAGAGAACAAAAGCTCAGGGAATCTCAATATGTACAAATATCTGACACCTGCAGTGTTTAATGAATATGAAGCCAGGCTCTTTTTAGTGTTGCCCACTGACGGGACAAAAGGCACTGTACACAGACTGGAACACAGGAGGCTCCCTGTGTGTGTCAGGAAACACTTTTTCACTGTGGGGCTGACAGAGCTGGGCACAGACTACCCACAGATTCCACTAAATCTCCCTTCTTGGAGATATTCAAAAGCTGTCAGAATGTGTTTTTGTGTAAGAGGCTTCTTGGTGACCATGCTTGAGGTCGAGGGTTGGACCAGGTGACCTCCAGAAGTCCCTTCCAACCTCAGCCATTCTGTGATTCCCTGACATCTCAGAGTATCCAGACACTGTGCAGTGCACCCCTGTAGTATATGTCTGTTCATAACATTTTAAAACATATTGCTGCTAAAGCATATTGATGGTCTGTAACAAACTGAGTAAGTCCTTGGTGCTGCTGAAGAGAGCGCATGCCTTGATAAGTTTGGATCTACAAGAAAATAAAGAATTAGAGAGGCAAGACCCCTGAAAGAGATCAAATGGTTCTGACAGTTATTATACTATTTATTGCTTAAGTATTTCTATTCATTCCAGCTTAGTGTTTTAAATTTTATAGGAGAAGAATCCATATTATACTAGTTCAACATGATATATAATATTAACTACAATGTGTAATAGCAATCTACATAATCTAGCGAAGAAGAGGTGAAGACAAAGACGTCTTTCAGAAATCTTCATGGTCTTTTGATAATATTAGGGTCATTACAGCCTCTGGCAAAGTTTAGCACAGCCTCAAGGATGCTCTAAAATCTGCTGGTTTGTAAATGCCTCCGGGGTCCATTATGCTAAGAACAGTCAAGCCATGCCCTTGGCACTTGACATGCAGGAAGTTCAGAAGATGATAAGGGCAAGATAAAACCAAAGATCAAGCAGACGACACAAGCATCAAACGAGAAATTCTTAATCTGTATCAGAAGAATGACTACTGACAGAAAGTTTGCAATTGTGTCAGAGAACTAGTGGAAGGAAAAAAGCCATTAAGAAGAACACAATATCAATAAAAAGTTAATTTTTTTTTTTTAGTCTTTACCACATGCTGTGATTATGGAGTTGATTATCTGGACTTCCTTTCTATTAATAAAGAATATCAAGGAATTAAAATAAAAGGCTTTGATACAAATGATAAATGTGTTATCAAACCTTGCTAACATTTTTTTTGTCATTTAGCTTCTGCACAAGCTGAGAGAAGAGGCTGTTCAGCCGCTAAAAAATTTTCAATTTCATGTTAAAATCAATTAATATCCCAAAAGACTAAATAAGTTCTGTAATTGTATTTTAAAATGTTGTTAAGCATGATCCAGACAACCAGAGATATAAACCACTACTTTTACACATGTTTAAATTGTTTGAAATTATCTTCGATAAAAATTAAATTATTAGGAAATGTGGAAAGTAATTGTATTGATATATGTGTTCTTTCCACACAAGGGGAAAGTCATGCTTCAATAATCTGTTGCCAGTCTTTGTAAACTGCAGGTTTTTAGGCTAACTTTAATAATGTTACTTTGTTGCTTAGAATTTGAAAAGTCTGAAAATAATCTTTTCATATAGAGAAAAATAAAAAAAAACCCCAAAATTCAAAGCTCTGAAGGAAACTGGAAGACAAATAGGGCAAGTACTGTTTTCACAAGTACCTCTGCAGTTATACCTTCCACACACAGTGTAGTAAACTAAGGCTGCAGGAAGAGTTAACAGGCACAATTTACATATCCTGTGAAAATCTCCTAACTACCAAAACAAGAAAAGATTTTCCATTGATCTATGTTTAGTGAGCAGTCTTGTGTTTTACACAGAGCTGAACTTTCACAGGAAGGTCCCAAGGAAGTTTAAATCAGAAAATGCTATTCTCTTGGAAGAATATTCCTCTTTGTCTTAAACTTCAGACAGTGATATGAAACTAGGTGGTTTGGAAAATAATAAACTTCAAATATGTGGACAGCTGATGCAAAAGTAATGCAGATATCCCACAACATACTGGAAAAAATTGGTTATTGTTACTGACATTTCTCCTTATGAAAGTTCAGTATTCTTCTCACTCATTTAGGCCTCAAATATCTGTTGAAAATTATATACTGAAGTTTGATGATTTTTCAGGTGGATAAAAATTTTACATTTGTCTAAAACTATCTTTTCCAGACCTCCTTGTGAGACTGTAATACAATCCCATGTGTTTCCTTACAGAAAAATGTGCATTTATTCTCTTGCTACAATAAATTGAATGGAAGGTTAGATATTATTTTAATTTCTGCTGCTGGTCCAGTCATAATTTTTCTCTTATTTTGCTATCACTGTTATATATATTTTTAAAAATTAAATAAAAAATATTTTTATTCGATAATTTTCTTCTTTTTTTGCCATTTTTAGCCATCTGCTCACTGTACAGTGAAGCCACAGATTTGAAGGTGCTCTGTAGTCTTTCTGTGGCTCCAGCTGCTATTTGCATAAAAGAAGCTGGTACCAGTTTTTATCTTCCATATTAAACTGGAAGATAATTTTATTTAATACATTTTACATGTACTAGTCTAACAATTATTACTTTTGTGTTTTGTATATTTTTGATCCATTAAGCTGAAGTTATTGTATAAAAATAAAAAAGGTTTAAGCAGAAAGGAGGGAGCATAATTAGCATAATTAGCATATTTAGCATTTGCTATTGCTAATATCACATGAATTGTTCATACTACCTGTGAATTGTTCATACTACCATACCACCTAGAACAAATATGTTCAAGGGAAAGTCATCATCATCAGTATGCTTTTTTTGTGCCTTTTTCTAATCTATACTTACCTAATATCTCTTAGGGATATTTGCTTTTACATTAGAGTTTAATTTTCATGGACCAGACAAATCACTTTTGACAAATTTGTGGTATTTACCATTTTATCCCACTTTCATTATTATTTTCATGTAACCCGGATTGGCACTGCTAACCAATATCATTTCTATCAGTGGTCAAATACTTTCTTTAACAGAAATATAATGTCTTTGGCTTTCTTTTTAATCAGGATGCTGAATTTAGCACTCATCTTGAAAGTTTTTCAAGTAACACCAAGCCTTTTTTTCTACCCATTTCTACACATTAACTTAGTCTTTTAGGACCTAAAGGTTAACTTTTTTCAAGGGTTAGTAATTGTCACATTGATCTTCTCATTTTGGCAACCAGTTCACCTTATCCAATGCAAATATTGATCTAACACTATCACTCCGTAGCAAATTTAAAGTTTTGAGGCAAAATCTTCTTTACTTCTGACTGGGTCATTTATTTTTTGAAAAAAGTATCTACAAAAGATACAGCACACACAAGAGCTGAAAGGAAAGGAGAGAACTGAAAACTTTTAATGGGAATCCAAACCTTCTACTGAGAGGTTGGACAGGTCATCTCCCTTAACAAGACAGATAGGAAGTATTCATTTCTTTTAAACTGACATTGGCAAGGACAAAATGTGAAATAGCTTTATTAAAAGAAAGAACTTGAACTCTCACATAGAGAGTCATTAAAAACAAGTCTGTGATACAATGATAGTAGTTAAATACAGTGCAACTGACATTATAATTCCTAGCAGAAGTCTACTGACTATAGTCAAATATATGATGTCATTGCCTAAAATTAAATGACAAGAGTCTTCTGTTAATTATTAAGCTTATAGGACCTTGCCCCACTGTGCTGGACTGCTCTAATGGCATTCACAAGAAACATCTCCAAAAATATGAAAGAGGCTTTAGATCTTATACATTAAACAACAGACATTTTTAATCTATGCAAGGGTTTAAAAGAAAAAAAGCTCAGTATTTCTGTAATTATTCACAGCTTCAAATTGTGAGATATTTCTTATCTATTTCACAGGTTTTTAGTGGTATTCTTTTAAAAGACAATCAGAAAAGATTTACAAATACTGTCCATTTGTTCCAAAAATCTCAACCATTTCAAAAAATTGCAGTTTTCCACCATTCTTTTATAAACATGTAAAGACTCTGCTGGAAATAGGGAGATAATTTTATTCTAACTTTAGAAGATAATGGAGTTCTACATCCTGACTTCATCACGTCCAAGTGTATTTTAGTTTTACAGGTTTATTAGCAAAGACAGCAATCAGATTAAGGACAACCTATTAATATTCCTTCCAGGTAATAATCAGGTGACTTTATATTTCATATTATATAAAATTTCCTTGAAACAATTCCTTGTTGTGTTCCTTTCAAGTGTCTGTCTTGAATCTTAGGCAGTATTGTTATCCAACACAACTGTCTTTAGGAAAGAATTGTTTCTCTGGGCACTTTAATATGTCTATTTGTGTAGTGTCACTCAAATGTCACTCAGAGATTACAAAAGCTGACAAACATATGTGAAGCCACAGACCTCAAAGATCCGCAATTTTTATCTCATCATTTGTCCTTATGCCATCTATGTGGGTTNTTCCCAGTGAATTTCCTGGGAAACTATCCTGAAGTAATGCTGATATCAAGGGAAAATACTTTTATATTTATCTCAAAGTTTTCTTTCCTTTCTTCATAGCAGCTCAAACTTTGGAAATTGTTCAGAGCAAGAAATCAGGCAGGCAGTAGATTTCCAGATTGAAAAGCCTTGTATTCATGTTGAAGTGA
>VXBB01000010.1:34811-55478 GCA_013399915.1 Illadopsis cleaveri | reverse complement strand
AATTATTTCTTATATTAAAATCTGAAGGATTACACTATCCTAGTGAGTACCCAGTACCTTTTCCTAAGTAAGAATCCATCATCAAAACATCTTGGAAAGATATCAAATGAAATAAAATACAGTCATGAGTTAAGATTGTGTTCACTGCATTTGAGTTTTAACATTTTTATAATGTTATCTATATATTTTATTTCTTTTCTTTGTTTAGTTAAACTTTGATTTTTTTTTTGAAAACCTCCCTGAATGACCTCCATCTTCTTTTCTTATCTCTGCTTCACATTTCCCTTATGTACATTTGCCATATTTTTCACTTGCATTACAAAATTAATTTATTTGTCAGAATCCTAGTTAGTCATATTTAAAATTATTTATTTTTCAATATCTCCTAAATTACATTTCTGTGTGCACTTGTGATCTTGTTTCATTGTCTCTCTTTTCTGTTCACTATTAAAGTCAAACTTAATAACTACTGGCACATGTCAGTAAATGCTATCTTCACTCCCAGCTAGTATAAAAGGTTCATATTATTATTTTTTTGATCTTTTGCTCTTTCCCAACTTTTTATCTCAATTTGAAATATAAACCTTTTGGCAATGACATTTCCTTTACTACTGTAATCATAGATATTTGGAACTTGGTTTACTACTTACTCATGTTCAAAATTATCATTATTTACCAAAGCAGAGTTTTGGAGTTTTTTTCCATACATAAGCAAATAAAAATGTGAACAACAGCACACTGTACACTAAACAGTGCGGTTCTCCATATTTTCAAGACAAACTTTTTGGTTCTTTGAACTTGGCCTCTCTCAAGTATAATTCATTTCTTACATTGTATACTCAATTTTTTTTTTTTTTTTAATTTACTCCATGATGTTTTAAGAAATTCTGGTTTTTCTTCCTTATTTCATCTTAGTGCTGTCATACATGTTTCACTGTGTTGTACAGATAGAATTACAAAGAAACTGAGAAAATAATTCTGATTCTGTAAATCATCTAAACACATTACAACAGAAGTTCTGCAAACTTTTTTATTTTCTTTGATAATATATAACTATCTGATATGATACAGAAATTATATTTTCTAATGGAATGCTGTTAGTATGTAAGATTTAAGTGTATTTTATTCATTTCAGTAGAAAATTAATTTCTATGAAAACTATAGGTTTCTTTTGAGTTTTACAAACACTGCATTAATACAGAAATATAAAATTATTAAACCCCCTAGGATTTGTTTTAAGTGAAATGTTATGTTTATAGTATTTTACTAGCAGGAAGTCATCCAAATAAGTACAAACCACTCAAATTTAGGCAATCCATTACATTAGAAACACCAGGTATCTTCCATAGGTAAAGGGGATGGATAGACATCTCCAAGAAACTGTCCAAATTACTTAAGATTTGAACCATAGTTTTCAGACCACCTCTCTCTTTGCCTTAATCATATGAAATAAGTAAGCAGGAAAAGTCAAATTATTGCACTCCTACTTCAGTTATGTCTGGGTTATGTCAAAATTCAGTGGAATATAAAACCAAAGTACATTGCCTGTTGAGTTGTTTTTTTCCCTGCCCCAAACGTACCTGATGAAGACTTTCTGACTCGTTGGTACAGATGCACGTGGAGAGACAGAACCTAACCTGCCATTTCTTCATCAGCTGTTGCATTGTCACAAGCCAAAAACAGTTCCTGTAGAGGATGTCAAATATAGAACCTGGACATTTCTATTGAAATTCACATGAGAGAGTTATTTTATAATTTAGAGCCCATCTGGACCTGAGCCTCCATTTTCTGCCAAATGAGCACCTTGGCAAGGGGACGAGTTGTTAATTTTATGGCATGGCATTTTTATTAAATACTGAGCATGTAGCACTGTGAATTTATGTCATGCTTTACAAACAGATAATAAAATACAGTTCTCCTCCTAATTCTGCAATGACATTGCAAAAAACAAAACAGAAATGATTCAGAAATTTAAAAAGTGAGGAGATAATGAAGAAAGAAAAGGTGGAAAAACACTGAAATTTCTTTCAATAAACCTTATTTGAAGTGAAATAAGTGTCAGCCTTGGCAGGGAAAAGGATTAGACTTTCCAAACCGCATCATGAGAGAAGGCATGAAAGTTAATTTGGGAGAAAAAAATATCAGAGTCACAGAAAAGAAAACGGAAAGAAAATTTATCTAAACCATCTGTCTCTGTATCTCCAGATCAATTAGTATAATGACATCTTTCTAAACCTCCTTCATTACCTTCAATTTGGGTTACTGTAAATAACATTGACTCATTTAAGAAGTCAGTTTGCTAATAATTATTTTTTTTAATGTCTTTATAAATGTATTGAACAGCATATGATTGAAGTCAGATCATTAGCACTAACTTCTCCACTTATTTCCTGCCTCTTAATTGACTATCAATCAATTAAAATATGTTCTATGGATTGTGCCTCACCACACACTCATTCACTTTGTCTGATATTTTTAGTTCTTTTTTTTAATTTGACTTTCTGTTGCAAGAATCAGAATAACCTTTTCTTTCTGGACAAATATATGTAGATATAATAAATATCAAGAATACTGATATGGTCAGAAGTATAAGAGAAGCAAACAGTTCTGGAAAAGATATTTTGGATCTCAGAAAGATAAAAGATCAGACAGGAGATAGAAGGACATCTGTCTCAAACAGTGTTATGGAAATTCCATTCTATCAGGGACTGAAAAGTCAATCTGCTCAAGGTGGGAAAAACAATACTCTGTATCAGCTTCACAGCTGTTGAAGTAAGATCCAGGTAGTTAAGGAGATATAAAATTCTTTCATCTGTTGATAAAAATTTCTTTGGGGTAAATACAAGTTGGGGTTTTAAGCAATAATTTTCAACAAGTCTTTCAGGCTTTATTTATCTTTTCTTAACTTAAAAATATGTGGATGTACCATAACAACCTTCCTTAAAAATCTCTCCTTGTGTCCACAACTAGATAATAATAACCATAAAAATCCAGAATTAGCAAGAAAACATCAGTTTATTCCATAGTAGCATTTTCCGTCTGTTCTTCCTAGCAGTTAAAAATTTAGGAGAAATAGAAAGAAAATAAATCTATGAATTTTCACTATATTTTTAAAAATGAAATTGAAAAAAAAGGAGTATAAAGCATGATCTCTCTATAACTGGAGAGATAAAGTTATTTAGCACCATACTTTGAATTGGAGCATATCTGAAAAGCAAATTTTAAAATATCTGAGGTCAACTTTCTGTCACTTTCAATTAAATACACTTAAGAAGAAGTAACAATATATATAGTGATCCTTTTTCCCCAGTATAATTTTACTTTGTTCATAATATAAACCTGTATGAATATTAATACTTGGTAGAGATTTTTTCTGCTTGTTTTTAAAATTCAAAATTCTTAGAGATTTCTCTGTTCCTGTGTACTTATTATGAGAAAAAAAAAACCTTATAATGAATCTCAGCTCTGTGTTTTATAGGCTTTAATATTCAAATAGATGCATTTATATAAAAGGAACCGCTTAACCTGGGCATGATGACCTATAATGGCCTAGCTAACCTGTTTCTTTACGACATGCATTTAAGATGAAATTGTTCTTCATCTTCCCTATTTTTGTCCACTATCTCCAATATATGAGTCAGCATTGAACTAAAGCTCTTTTCTATATACTTTGTTCTGTAAGTTGTGGTGGATAAGAAAAAAACCAAGGTATCCAGCACGTGTTAATATAAAACCTGACAGACATTTTGCAAACATAGATTGTCATGGTCACATGTATTGCTTATGGGCAAAATCACCTTAATATGTAGTGCCAGTTCAAAGAGTCAAAGATTTTCTGACTAGGACAGGCTTTATGTAAGTTCAGAAGCTTAACTGTTAAAAAGCCCCATCAGTTCTGGGAGAAAAAAAAAAATCCCAAACAGAACTACTGCTATGCAATGAAAAATATGTGGGACTTTCAAAGAACCTAACAATGCAAAAGACATAAATGAATTACTGGAGTTTTTTTTGTTTGGTTGGTTGGGGTTTTTTGTTTTGTATTTTGTATTTGTAATAGAATCATTTAGATTGGAAAAAATCTTTAAGATCCTCTAGTTCGCCTGTAAACTTAGCGCTTCTAAGTCCACCAATAAACTATGTCCCTAAGCAGCACATCCCCACATTTTTTTAACGCTTCCAGGGATGGTGATTCCACCACTTCCCTGCAAAACCTATTTGAGTGCTTGTCAACCCTTTTGAACAAAAAAAATTTTCCTGATATCCTGTCTAAACCTACCGTGGTGCAACTTGTTGCTGTTTCCTCGTGTGTTGTCCCTTATAGCCTGGGAGAAGAGGCCAACTCCCACCTGGCTACAGCCTCTTTTCAGGGAGTTGTAGGGAGGGATAAGGTCTCCCCTGAGCCTCCTTCTCTCCTGGCTAAACAACCCCAGCTCGCTCAGCCGCTCTCACAGGACTTGTGCTCCAGACCCTTCACCAGTTTTGTTGCTATTTGGATGTCCTTCAGCAAGAGCTTTCTTTTGTTCTCATAATAATGACAAAAAACAAAGATTCACTTTTTTCAATATCACTGACTTAAAATTGTTGAAAAAACTGGCACCTTTTTAAGATTATTTTTTCTTCATGTTGATTAGCAGATCAGATAGTTGGATATAGAAAGGCAGTTGGTAAAGCACTTAAATGAACATATTTTACATACATATATTGATATTTTTTACAAGCTGATCCATATTTTAATGAAGTTATTCAATACAAATTCAGTGAGTTTTGGAAATTCAATAAGTGATCTTTCAGCCAGATGCAAATATTTGACAGCATTATTAGATGTAAATAATTTTTCTTCTACTAAACTTAACCTTTTTTATGTATCTTATGTTGCTTACTGCAAAAATAATGGACTACTAAAGATTAAACAAACGTACCTCATGAATGTAATGACGTTCCATGTGTAAAATCAAAGGCACCAGATAGGTAGCTTATGAAAGCAGTAGTCCCAGAATAAAACTCTGTAGAAGTCACTTCAATGTGATTTCTTGGCGTAAGGCAAGTTTTTCAACATAGCACAGTCAACCCTCTTCTGCTCTGTCCTTTAAGAATACTTATTGCTGAAAAATTAACACAGTTTTAACACATATCCCGTGGCCTCTATGCTAAAACTGCATCTAGTAGCAATTGGACTGAGACTGTAATTTTTTTATAAATGGCACAGTGCCATGCAGTCATTGTGAATAAAATGAAGTGTCTAATTGCCTAAGATGAACGGATTGCAATGTCCTAAGAGGCAGGGGAAAATCCTATATTTTCTTTACCAATGCTTGAAATATCTAATCTTTCTCCCACTGCGAGTGTTGGACAGGCCAGGGATATAAAGATGCCTTTTTTTTTTTTTTATTTCCATCACAAAACCCCTGTATTCTGTATGTTTTTTCTGATGTTAAGTCATGAAATCTGAAAGTTAGTGTGACACTGACAGTGCAATTTGAGTGGGAGTTGGTCACTGAAATGAACTTTTCCTGTTCATATTATCTAAGAGGAGGTCTGTAAAATAAAGACATGATGAGTACAGTTATAAACCACCTATATTTCAAAGAAGGACAGCCAGCAAGCAGATCTGTCCCACTATGTAATTCTCTGTTTATTGCATTTTGTATATTTGAAATTAACAATTCTCTTTTTCAGCAACATTTTCTGCTCTGTTAACTGTTGAAGTGATCTGACACCACAACTGCCAATGGTTGCGAAGATACCTCAGAGCAAAACTTTCAGAAATAGTGGATTTACTTTTTCCACATAGAAAATCCAAAACATGATTAGAAAGAAAAAGATGAAAAGTAGAAAAGAAATCTTACTGTGGTGAGATCTGAAAGAGACTGAATGAGCTGATCCTGCTTCAGGTATCCCTTCTCAGGGGGTTACTGTGTGCTACATTCACACATGAGATTAATAGAAATATTAATAGATACACAGTGAGAAGGGTAAGATTATCTTCATCTGTCTAATTGTCTAAGCTGATTACTTGGATCACTTTAACCGTCAAAGGACAGGGACAGGCATCTCCAAAGGATATTGTGCTGTCTGCATTGTGCAGGGTGACCCAATCAGTACAGAGTCTCTGTTTGTCCTGTCACTGCAGGGGAAAAGAGCTAGGAGTACTTGCAAATAAATACACCAATTCTTGGTGTATTTATTAGGCAATGGTAAAAAGGGGAAGTTTACCAGCCACTGCTGGTTTAAGATATGAGGGGAAGACAATACAGTCATTGGCTACTATACAGCAACTGGCTGATAGTTACATGAAGAAGGCTTGGTTTTTTTCTGGGCTGAGAACAAATATAGACTGAAAAAGATGAACGATAATGGTATGTGGGAGGTGGCTGAAGGCTTGAGCAAAGCTACTTTCTCAAATACTTTTGTGTGAAAATGATGGGTTGTGGAAAAGGTCCAAACAGTGTCAACATAAAGTCAAAAAGAGATTTCATAAGAAGGTAGTAGTAAATTAATTGACATATTTTAGAGAGTTTATCTTGGCAATGACAGAAAATGTAAATTCTAACTAATTACTAATTAAAAGGACTAACAAAAATATTTACCATCCCTAACAGAAATATTAAGCAACTATGACATACAAAAATCTTACAAACATAATATTTCTAAAGAAAAATTCTAATTCTAAATGATTCTACTAAAGAAGTACTTATTAATTTCAGCAGTAAATACATCCACATACAGATGTAGAGAGGTAGATAGATAGATAGATATATCTTACACAAATTACATACATCCTGCCCAGAATATTTCTCTTAAGAGCATATTAGCACTCTCCAGTGCTGATCTATAGAACAATGATTTCCTAGCAAATGAAAAAACTTGATGTACATAACAGACATCGATGTCAACTTCTAATGGAAAAATATTCATATATCATTATACAGACTTCTGCTAAACAATGTATTTCCTTATTTTCTGCATGTCAAATTTCCTATGTACAGTGCCTTTTGTAATTTTTCAAACTTAGTCTAACATCACTTCAGTGCCCATGGCCTTACTGGAACTCTGCCTCAGGCCAGCAATGAGTACAAAGGGAGATGCTAAGGTCTTATGAGAACTGGAATTATAGTCCACAAAACCAGTCTAAGGAGTCACCATTGCCCATTGAATCTACACATATATTAATTTTCTACTGACTACACCCAGATTCTTGTAGATGGTGGAGAGACAAAAGCCTCAACGCTCTCAGATGCTTCCAGAGTCAATTGTGCCTTGAGGAACAGAGCTTGCTGTTTATCCAGATCAACGAGTTCTATCCTTTGTACCTACAAACATCATCCAAGAGCAACTTTAATCCTCTGCAAACACCACCTATGCATGTAGTAATACAATACACAGTAGGGTACTAGTTGGATCACTTCCTACATGTACCATGAGAATTACATTAGGATTTAGCACAAAATGATGCTATTACACTGATTGTACATTATGGACTGCAGAAAAGGATTACTGAGCAAAAAGGCTGGGATTAGGTTTGCCTTTTAAGAATGACTTTTGAGTGTATGTGCAGGCATAGATTTCTGGGGATGACTGAGGGGGCTGGAATTACTGCTGTAAACCCATCTGTTCTCCTGTCTGTCTGTCCGTCATTCTCAACAATCTATGAGTAGCTCCCATCAACACCTAATTAATTTTAATTAGAATGGCCTCAATCATTTTAAACAGCTTTAAAAATTAAAAGCCTTGCTGACATGACTCCATTTAATTGCAAGTGGCTAGAGAACAGTCACATAAGCTGTTTTAGAGCCATACCAAGGTATGGAGGGAAGGGAAACTTCAGTCGGTTTGGAAGTTTCTGTCACCTTAAAATGGGTCATTGTACTTTAGTGCAGTTGCAGGGTTCATTTATGCCTGTGGGTGCGTTGCTTGGCCAATGTCTATAAGTAGTGAGCAACATTAATAAATGCTCAGCAAACTCAGCTCTGCTGATTTCTGTTTGCGTCTTTGTCATCACTTTTTTTTAGTGTCACTTCCCTTCCTTCCTACATATCTTTCCCAGCCCCACTTGCAATGCAGAAGAAAACCCAGTACTTTTCTTAGGCCTCTAAATGTAATTGGTATTTGAGTGGTGTTTCTATGCATTCTGACAAAGTGAAAAACAAAAATATTTGTCAAGCTCTTCAAAGCAGAACAGCATATTAAAAAATGTTTATTCGATTCTTTTCTTAACTTGAAAAAATTGCAGTGAGTGTTATTTCTTTATGTTTAATATGTTTTTAATTATTTAAAGCAATCATGTTTACTGTATCATTTGGTAAAACAGATTTATGTTTACTTTCATCACCACAGAAAAGATAGATCTATAAAGGTAATAAATCTCTGAGTGCTTCATAACCTTATGCAGTCTTTATATGTTGAAAGATAATCAATAATCATGACAGAAAAACTGCATATGATTCATCTTTCATATCAACTTGCTTCTTTATGACATAATGCCAATAGATGAGAATGTAAATGCCGTGATCAATTTTTTTTTTTTTTTAATAAAAATACCTGGACTTGAAAGGCTATTCATTAGAATTACTTTCCTAGGCAAAATTAACACTAGATGGATCTTCCATGTTCACTACACTTCACATGCTGTCAGATTGCACTATCCAATTATTCAGTCTTTGCTGTCTACTGCAAAGTGCTTCTGATTGCAAATTTAGCTGTATTTATACTTTTATTCTGACAGTGTTTTCTATTTCTAATTCATTAATGTGAGCAAGTGCTAGTGAGGGGTTTTCTACCCAATGTAATCAATTATTGTTGAATAATTCAATAGATTGAATTTCATTTTAAATAAGCAGCTTTGCGTTTCACAAATGACTGTATCCCAAAGTGTCAGGCTTTTCTTGCTGAATCAGTGTGCTTGAGCTCAGACAGCCTTCACGGTGTTTCTTGTCCTGGTGACATCCTTCATCCTTGAAGTATCACTTCAGCAAAGTTAAAGCTGTCAGGAATTTAAATTTATCCATACAGATATTTTTTCAGACAGGGCTCACCTAGTCAGGATTTTTATTTTCATTAGTATTTTTTTTTTTTTTTTACTGTTGTTTATCCCAGACTGTAAATCAGGACAAAATGTATCAGGAACAGTGTTTGAAATGACTTTTTTCTCCTTCTTCGTCTTCCCCTGCCCTCTTCCCCCTTGAAAATAGAGAAACATAGTGACAGCACAACCTGGAAAGTCACTCTGTAATGCTCACTTGGAATGAGAAATTTGCTCTAGCTGCTTAAAACCCTCTCTGCCTGAAGGTATTGCAGTTTTGGCCTGATACTGCTATTCTATTGAATGTAAAAACCATACCAGCATGATTAGTGAAATATTGAACAGCTAAATTGTGACTTAATTTTAACCAGAAAAATTATCAGTTTCATTGGATATCAGAACACTGATCAATTGTGTCTGAACTAGTGAAAGAAAAACTGACACAGAAGCTTTGTTTGTAAAATCAAAGTTTGATTCAGAATGTGACCGTCAAGTGCACCGACTACAGGATAGTTACGTTCAGCCCGTCATATTCTATATTGAACAGTTAAAAATACCATATAATTACTTTTTGAAATATCTCTGTTGTAATTTTTTGTTAATAGAGTTTATAAGTTTGCCATTCCAAGTTTTGAAGCATATAGCATTAATGTGTTTAGGATTGTTGCATTAAATTGAAATATAGTTTAGCTTCATATGAAATGAAATATATATTTAATACAATTTTTAGTTTTATTGTTTCTCACTCTAGAATTTAAACAGTTTGTACAATAAATTACAGAGGAAATGAAATATGGCAAAACATTACCTTAATAGATGCAACTAATTTCAGATATTAATATAATAAGTATTTGTTTAGGGTTTAATAATGCATGCTATGTACCTCAGAGACCGGGTTGGTGTATGTAAATAGACATTGTCCTGGGATTATATATTCTGGGTTACACTATTTTATTATTTACTTATTATCTCAATTCCAGTAGACATTCATTATGCTGTAGACTATTTGATAGCAATAAATAACTCTCCCATGGTCACTAGATTGAAGTTCTTTTGAAAGTTTATTCTTGTCTTGTTTAAGATATATGTAGTACTCATATTTTCATTCAAAATGAAAGCAAATATAAGACAGTTTAGGAACTTGAACTCTCTATCCAGGGCACATTCAACTAGATATGCCTGTAGAGGAGGTGGGTGGGAGTGAAAATAAGGAGACAAAGCACCTCATAAAGCCTGATCAACCATCCTGCAAGAACATGAGATGTGAAGAGTTTGGGAACAATTGCTGCTCCTAATTGAAGAATCCAGTCTGCACTCAGATATGAAAAGTTATGTATGTATTTTTGGTAAATAAAGAAAATTCTTTAAATTATATTAGGCACAGCATCAACTGTTGTTCCTAACTGACATAAACAAGATGCCCCAGTTTCACTTTACCTCTCATGGAGAACGGAGGAAACTATGAAGTTCCTTTGAAGCTGGTACTTTCACACTGTGCAGCCAGATATATCTGTTGGCACACAATGTGCTTCTGAGATGACTCTTGACAATTAGACAATCTGTTACCCTTTCAAAATGTTTGAGTGTGACTATTTTCTTGAAAACAAAAGTATGGGTGCTCGTGGGTAAGGGCAGGAGGAGGACTGCTCCATCTTTGTGTCTTGCTGTAGAGTGGACCTAAGCCATGTGAGTTTTGATCCATGTCTGGATGTGGTACTCTGGCAATGAGCTGTTTCAAACAGCACAAATATGAACAGATAAGATAATGGGTGGTGGATTTTCAACTCTTGCTGGGGTTCAGCAAGTCTGGGCATTAAGTATTTAGGATTCTTTGAAAATTTCATTCCTTTCAAACTAATTTTTTTACCAGCTCTTCCCAACTTAAGTAGTTTCTATTCTACAATAAAAATAACACTGTACATGTATTAATACCACAATATAAAGCCTAGAGACAGAAATTACCCTGTAATAGATAGAAACTCAATACAATTCAGAGGCAAGATAATATAAGTATTACAAATATCCAGGGATTTAAAATTTTCATTAGTTTTAGATTAATCTTGAGGAGTATTCACACAAAAATCCTCTGTTAAATTGAAGGTACAAAATGGATTTTTTAATTCTAATATAGGAATTTTTTTATGAAATATCAATTGAATTTCATAATTTGCCATTGATAAGAATCAGGACAAAAATATTTGTTTCAATGCACTATATAATGGACACAGCATCTCATCCTGTAGAGTAAAAAAAATTTCCTATACTACCTTATAATTCCTGTAATAAAAAAGTCTTTCGGGTTCAAATAACTAATATATCTTGATATTTTATTAAGTTTAGTAAAAGGTTTCACTAGTGGTATAGCCCTCCAAAACAGTTGAGGAACAGCATGTATTAATATCACACTATAAAAAAAAGCTGGAGAATAATTTAGGTTAGCTATTAAAGCAGTGTATGCAATAAAATTCAGAGTATACCAGGAATCCAGTATTCTAAAATGAAAAATTACATATATATATGTAATATATACATATATATATATGTATGTATATATATATACAATTTACTAATTCTTCCAAAAACTCAGTGGACTATTTAGGGATCTGATTTATGCTGTTTTACACCACGAAATATGCTATAGTGTGAATGTTGTTGCACATTCACGGAACATGTACAATCACTCTTAACTATGTGTGAATGTGCAGTCCCACTGACCTGAGTCCAGAATTAAACTGTATTTTGAATTTACTGTCTAAACAGATAAATATCATGTCAAAAGGATCTGATGGAAATCTCTGTGCTCTCTCTGCCATTCAGAGCATAAATTAGAAAGAAATATAGTTTGCCACAGTAGTATTACTTAGTTCTTATAATGCAAGCAAAAGACAGATAAACATAGCCTCTTCTTCCCTAGTTGTCTGGGTTATGTTGTATGGATTTTTTTTTTTTAATTAAATAGAATGATGGACAAGAAAATAGGGTGATTCATTTATTTGTACATGAAGGGGTTTAAAGAAGAATTCTATAACTTAGAATAGCAGCAGCTGTTGGAATATCTAATATTTAGCTTTTGGGGGTCGCTGTTCATTTAAACAGTGGTCAGTCACTTTCTGCTGTAGCACATCAATTTAAATAGATTGCATTGAGATGAAAGCTGGTTAGTTGAACAGTTTTTTTACACTGAAGTACTTTAAAATCATTACATATTTTCAAATCTTAATTCCTCGTGTTAAAAGTAGGAGCTACTGCTATCAATCAACATGAAAAATTTCCCCATGGTGGTGAACTAGCTAAGTATTCTATGATCACACTGAATAAAATATGAGGTAGTGGTGTAAAGTTTAATCATCCTGTTTCCTCAATTTCCTTCTTTCCTTTCAACAGCAGCCACTGGGGGAACAATTCACTTTTCTGCTTTGTGGAAATCTCAGGCTAAGGATTTTCTGAGCTCTTTTAATTACTCGGTCTAAGCTAGAGATGCCAAAGGAGCCACTAAGCAACAATAAGGGGTAATGACTTATGCATAGAAAATTGAAAAGTGTTCATCTTGGTAGAACAAAGGAGAATAAAACACAACAAATTGCAAGCAAAATTGGAAACAGAGAAGAAAAGAAGGTGAACTATATAGATTTCAAAAGCAATCTATAGCTGCAATTAGAAACTATGCATTAAATCAAGTTTTAGTTCTTTTGAGGAATCGAAAGTCACAAGGGTAGTTCAGAGTACTGTACCTACTTAATAGATTATTGATTTTCAAAAAAAGCAGGACATCTTTCATGAAGAGCTATCAAATTCACGCTCATGGTACTTTTACGTTCTTTTTCTTTTTTTTTTTCCTCTTTTTTTGCTTAGTTGACTGTTAATTGCATTTTGGTTTAGTATTGAGGCAACAAATTCGTGATTGCTTTTGGGAAGCGTTGTCTCCCAGACACATATTTTTGAAGATGTCTAAATGAAATCGTGATAAAACTTTTGCAATCTTTCTTATGGCTGTAAAGTTACAAAAGAATATAAGAATATATTGAGTTCTTTTGAGAATATGAGTGCTTTTTCAGTGTTTTGGTCTTCTTTACTCCCTCATCCTTCCAGCGAGACCTGGACAAATTCTCCCTTGGTTTCCTTGTCACCTGTGGTAGCAAAGGTAATCACACTGGGAAAAGTGGCTGTTAGAAATTCCTGATGCACTCATGATGACTATGACAATAGCCAATTCTGAGCCACTTTCATGCAGAGCAGAAGAAAAATGTAAGAAATCCTTAAACTGATATTATAAAATATAGGCATAATGCAAAATACCATTGCCTTTAGTGTGGAGTCCTGAAAAAAGTGAAATGTCAAAAGTTACAAGTCCAATAGGGACTTTGATTTTTTTGTCAATGTTGCATACAAAAAATTCAAGACTTTTTGAAGGAACTATTTTAATTCCATTATGCATCAATAGTAATGATATTTCTGTCTTTTGGAATTACAAGCATTTGGAGCTGAGGCAAATAAAAGCTCAGACATTAATGGGCAAGATGACATGATAATTTCCATTTAAAGCAAATTATTGAAAGATTCATGCCTAAAATATAGCTTATGCAGTGCTGATATTTGTATAGACACTTTGATTTGTTGCATTATGCAGCTCATTTTCTAATACAAAATATGCCTAACTGCACACATGACCTGAAGAAAAGTTTGTTCAAGGCTACTAAGAACAGAAGTGACTGAGCAAAAAATTTTTGAAAGTTTAGGAAGTTATTCTAGGGAGGAGTTATGACATTTATTCCATATTCATATTCCTGAACATACAGTATTTGTTGCTGTCTTAAATAGGGTGCAAGAATAAGAAAACCTTTAGTTTGACTAATTCTATCAGCCTTACCATTAAAAGTGAATTTTTAAAAACATTTTGAAATCAGTCACTTTTTGATTACCATTATTCTCTCAGTATGACTACAGGGGCATAATTTCAAATGTGCAGAAATATATTTGAGCTAAGAACTAACATTTAATTTTAATATATCTTCCAAAAACAAATTAATTTAATTTGAGAAGCCGAGCATTTTATTCTGGTTTTACTCTGCTTTATTTGATGGCTAAAGCAGTTGCCCAGTAAGGAGATGACCCACCACACCCAGTTCTTTTAGTGGAATTAAATGATCTGATACATCTCTACAAAGCTGGTTTTATTTTATTTTGTTTATTTGGGGGGTTTTGTTTGTTTGTTTGGATGAAACAAATCTCTCTTGGACTGCTCTGTCAAGATCCTCCAAAAATAGTTTCAGAATTCCTAATGTCATTTTTGTTTGGATGTCGCTTCCAAAACTGGGATTTCATTACTATTTTTCTCTTCAAGTAGTGTCATTTAGCCCCTGTGATGCTAAAAACAAATTTGCTATTTATCTTATAACTTTAATATCTTTAATAACTTTAATAACTTTTTTTTGACTTGGCCACAACATCTTAAATCTGCTTAGGGATGAGTTTTTCTAAAGCCTCACGTTTTTCCCTGCCTTTTTTTTCCCCTCCAAAACTAGATTCCATTATGAACAACTACTTAATTGCATTTTTGGAAAAGTATTATATTTTCTCTATGAAATTATTTATTTTATATGCTTTATGATTAGCCTTGATGACACAGGCTCACCGCTACTGTATGAACCTTAGTCCCAAAATCATGAAAAAATATTTTTTCTTTTTTTCTTCTCTATGGGCTTTTCTTTTTTCTTCTTGCCCTTTTGAAAATATATGACAGTAAAATTACTCATTTTTTAGAAAACACAAATTTGTCATTTTTCTCATCTAGCGTAGTACATCATAAACCATTTGTGTAATTATTATGTCACAGTATTCTTTGGAAATGCAAAATAATGCTCAAAAAAATAAATTCAATCCACTCATTTGAAATGCCAAAGTAATTTTTCATTGTTAGCTCTTTTCATTGAATGCAAACCTCCTTCATACCTAAAATAAGGTGAGAACATTAGCTTCTCTACTGACATGGTTCTGTGTCACATCTTTGGAGAAATATTTCTGACTAGCCTTGAGTTTACTTTGCTAAATAGATATTCAAATTTGGTGTCAAAACCAGTTTTAAACAGAAAGATGATAAAAGCAGCATTTAATTTTAAAAATATTTCTCCTGATTTCTTATATGTAAGGTTTTCAGATAGATATGTCTGGACATTTCAAATGCTAGTTTTTATTTATTTATGCTTATGATTATATATGTTTAATTAAGTGGAAATTTGAAATCCAAATGAAAGATAATCATGTAGATCTACTGTATCCAAATCTTTTCAGCCAGCAATTTACTTTCAGTCTTTATTGAAACTTTAAAATGGAAGAAGACTCTGAGAAGACTGACAGAGAAGGCTCATTCATGAGGCTCAGGGAAAAATACATCCAGTGACTGACTGTGGCTTTTGCAAAGAACACTGAATTTATCTCAGGACAAAGGGGACTGAAGGGTGGCCCTTGGCCTGAATAAATGGCCCACATGAACCATCCAGTCCCGTCAGCTGAGTGCATTTGGCAACAAACTTCATCAGTCAAGTGGATCAACTGGCTTTATATCTACAGTGAAATAATCTTTTAGACTATAGTATTAGTGAGCTTTGCATTTGTACTGTGATTCTGCTGTAAATTATAACTGTCTTATTCTCATAAGCACAGTTTTTATCTGTACTGCAATTTACCTATATAGTTGTATCCCTCACCAAATAACAATTCAGTATAGCACAAAAAATTGCAATTCTATATTAAGTATCACACTTTCCACATGTAGATAATATAAAAAACTTTGGTCAGAATTATCAGACTCTGATAAAGCCCTAAGAGGAAAGCCTCACGCTCCCATGTTAGCACTGTTCACTCATTTCCCTGCAGTCCCATCCAAATTTACATGAGGGAAATAAATGAATATTATCAGACAACTTGGAAGCAGTTAACTGTACTAATAACCAGTTGTAGGATTTACTGTTCACAAGTAAAGAATGGAAAGGGAAAAAAGATTTGGTTCATGTGCATTTTCAGAGAGTGAGTTTCAAAAGGAAGTTTGCATTCTTAATGTAGCCTTACCTCTCTGAACAGAAGGATGCCATTCTCAAAGTAACTTACTCCTTTACTCCCATTTAAGGCAGATTTATCACTTACAGCTCAAAACATTAGCATGGAAATTATAAATTGACAAAGAATCATTAAAAAATGCACAAATATGAACACAATTAAGCTAGAGTAGACAAGAAGTGAAGAATCCACAAGCTGTTTTAATTTTGTTATTAGAAGGTTAAGCTTTTTTGGAAAAGATATTGTCTGGTGGATTGTTTTAAACTTAACTGGAGTAATTCAGTATAGATCTTTCTGCTGTATGTAAACATCAATTTATGCTGTCAAAGAGTGCAATGCATTTACAGTACTTTTGGTATCTTATATAAGACTAATTATTTTATTTGTAACATTCCTATGAAGCAGGAAGTGTCTCCTTTTACTAGAGAAAATGAAGAGTCACCTGCTTTAGTGCTGGGGTTTTGCTTTGGTTGCTTCCTTTTTCTTTTTCAAAATGACATGGAATAGCTGCATCACAGAATCATAGAGTAGTTTGGATTTAAATGAACCTTTAAAGAGTCTCTGGTTCCAAACCCCCTGGCATGGGTAGATGCACCTTCCCTAGACCATGTTACTGGAAGCCCCATCCAGTCTGACCTTGACCTTTTCAATAATGAGGCATCCTCAGCAATTCTGGTCAAGAAGCCCACAGAGGAGAGTGGCTGCTCTGGGGAAGCTCACACTGGATAAGGCTCCCAGAAGAATCTGTGATCCTGTGGAGAAAGAAGTCGATTGTGGAGGAGGTTTACTGGCAGGACTTGTGACCCTGTGGGAAACCCACACTGGAGCTGTCTTTTCCTCAAGGACTGCACCCTATGGAAAGGACCCACACTGAAGCAAGGGAAGAATTTGAGATGACCTCCCCCTGAAGGAAGTAGCAGCAGAGACCTGTGATAAATTAACCACAGTGCCCATTTCCTTTCTCCTCTGTGGAGGAGGAGGTAAAGAATTCAGAAATAAAGTTAAGCACAGAAAGAAGGAGGGTTTGGTTGGAAGGGGGATTTAAATTGTATTTATCATTATCCTGCTCTATTTCATTGGCAATAAATGATTTTTTTTTTCCCAAAGCCGTTATTTTGCCTATGTTGAGTGACCTCTGTGTCCTTATCTCAGCCCATAAACTTTACTCTTTCTGTCCCGTTGGTGGTGAGGGAATAATAGAATGACTTGGTGGGCACCTGTTGGCCAGCCCAAGTCAATTCACCACAGATTTGTCCCAACATTTTTCAGCGCAGATGATAGGATCATGACTTTCTGGCTACACAGCTGGGCTATCACCCATGACAACTTACTAGAGAAATATGCTCTGATTCCTTTATGGAGTATCACAGGTGTTTCCCTGTTATTTCCCAATAATTCAGCAGATCTTGATTCTTTTCTGTTGCGCAAAACTCCACTTGCTTCCCCTTTTAAAAGGCAGGCAATTAAATAGGCAGTCTGAAGAATAATATTTAATATGAATTAAGAGACAGAATGAAATGAATTGTTTAATAGCACTGTATTAACCAAAGTGGAAAAGAATGCTGAATATAATATAATCCCCTGATTTAAGTTAAACTGCTTGGAAAATAAGCATTTTGATTTTTTTTTTTAATAGTACACACAGTAATAATGAAAACTTGAATTCCATTTATGAGTATAACTCATATAATATCAAGAATCTTCGAAACATTTTCAGCTCTGAATGAGGAAATAAGGAACTTATGATTAAAATATTACTTCTTCAAGATGGCTTATCTATTCTTAAAATAGATGTACTATTACAGAACTGTGCTTGGGCTTTAGTTTCTACTTTCCACCTCGTAGCAGTCTTTATTTATTAATGATATGCAACTAGTTTCAACTTTATATTTCTTTACCAAAATGTCTCAATGGACAATTTATCTGATTAAAATTTCTCTTTCCTACGGAAAATAAGCATAAGTATGAACATATATGAAGATTTAATAAAAGAGCTTTCACCATCCAAGGTTCAACTGGTTCCTCAAAGTGTCTCCTATAGGAAAGTATCCACAAATATACTACCAAATATCTTTTTGAGGACTCTGGTATTTTTTAACATTAAATAAATTGCATAATTTTTCCATTAAAAACAAGAATGCCATTTCTAGACTTAAAGAGTATTTTCTATTTCATATTTTCAAAGAAAAAGTAAACAATGTGCCTCATACATATGTATATATATATATACAATCATAAGTATCTTTTAGTCAATGTGATTTGTTTGTTTACTTGTTTATTTATTTCATTAGTTCTTTCCATTGAGAGCACACAGAGTCCAGTATTAAGGGAGTGCACTGAGGTCTGTAATGTTACATACTGGACTACAGATCTACAAATACATCTTGCATTCACATACATTCTGAAGAATTAAAAAAAATACATGTACAAATGTCTCTGCAAAGCTCAAAAGTTTACCAAGAGTATTTTGGAAAACTACGTAATTTTCAATAGCAGTGTTCTTTGAAAAAAAAAAGCATTGTTGATTATTAATCACTGAAATGGACATTTAATTAAAAAAAATCAGCAATGCTTACGTAGTAAGACAATTAAGAGGGAAGGGCTTTTAGAAAGAAAACTACAGAATTTCATGAGTATATGTAATAAAATGCATCTCTCAGAAAAGGCAAAGAGACAGTACCTGCTGTAATGTCTCAGAGGAGATATCAAGGCCCAGTCAAAAACAGATCCTAGACTTTCTTTTATATGATTTTTATGTCAGTTGTGAACAACAAAAAACCTGTAATGATTAATTAAACACTATAACATCTACATTCTTTATTTATGTGCAAGGAATTCTTCTGCACTAAAAGTCACAAGACTTGGTTGACTCTTTTTCAGTGTGACGATTAAAGCAAGAAGAAAAAAACCACATTATTTGGAAAAGAATTACTGAATATGTGGAAGATATTGGATTTTGGCTCAGTCAGACGCAATTTAGTAATGAAAAATATGCTCTGTATTTACAAGCCTTGGCTGCAAACCCTCTGTGTTGATGTCTGGGTGGGAGTACAGGATCTGTTATGTTACTCTGGGAAATAGTTGCATCTTAGACTTTCAACACCTCGTAGCATGTTATAATTTAGAACCAAAATCTTAATCTAAGAATGACTTGTAAAGACAACATTTCATATCCACTTGGCAAATGTTTTTGTCCCATATTATGGTTTAATTAATAGAAAAAGAGGGGAGGAAAATATAAAATTAATTTGAAACAGTCATAGATAAGTCATATAGATATATTACTGTGCAATATTTTAAATAATAACATTATGTTATTATTTTAATAGTATTAAACTTTGACACTGAATTATTTTTCCTGATATTTTTTAATGCAGACATATATATACCTCTGTTCTTCACCCTATAGTCTTTCATTTGCAAATCTTCTTCAAGATAATCCATAAAAGTGGCAAAAAATAAGGTTTTCTAAGTAAGATCTCCAAAGCCAGTGGCTGTAGGTAGCGCTAAGATAGCAACTTTGTCATATGACTGCCAGCATAATTTGGAGTTCATTATCTTAGAAATCAATTGAATTGTAGAATGCTAGAATAGATGGATTAGATGTATAAAGGAATCCATCCTGTACTGAACTATAGTCTATGTGAAACAAATTATTTTGAAAATGGTGGGAAAACCGTACTCTATTAGATGAGAAAAATCTGGTTGTGTTTTTTATACAAAAGTATGCCAGTTCGAAGTATCACTGTTTTTCCCATGTTTTCCACATTTCCTACAACCTTAGTTTTCACTATTCTTTCCCCTGGATGATGTAAGTGCTATCATTCTTACTCCTTATTTCTTTGGAAAAAAAGAATGTTTCATAAATGGCGGTGCTTTTTTCCTCTCTCTTTTCATTAAATTTTGTTGTTGCTTTTAATATTTGGTAATTTTCTTCTAGTAATTTGGTAAGCAAGTCTTAAATATTCTATCTATCAGTTTTTTGAACAGTTTTGCTGGATTTTGGCATCAGGGGGGCCAGAAAGATGGCTCCTGTGAAAAGCTCTTGGACGCTTCCACCATGTGGAAATCTCTGATGGCTCTGAAGATGGACATGCTGCTGGCCAAAACTGGGCCAGTAAGAGAGACCGGTAATGCCTCTGTGATGACATATTTATGAAGAAAGTCAAAACAAAATCACTCAGTTTTTGCTTCTAGCCAGAGAATAGAAGGAGGTGAGAACATTTGAGGGAAAACAACATGGTGGCACCAAGGTCAGTGGAGGAGAAAGGGCAGGAGCTGCTCCAGGTGCTGGAGCCAAGGTTCCTCTGCAGGCCGTGGTGAGACCATGAGGAAGCAGCTGTGCCCCTGGAGCCTGTGGGGATCCACAGGGGATGCAGAGATGCACCCACAGTCTGTGGGGATCCGTAGGGGATGCAGAGATCCACCCACAGCCCATGAGGGAGGTGCCCATGCAGAGGAGATGGATGCCTGGAGGAGACTGTGATACAGTGGGAGATCTGGTGGAGAAAGAGGCCCTGCTTCCAGGCTGGAGCAGCCTGTCCTTGGAGGACTACAGTCCATGGAAAGAGAGACCCACATCACAGCAGTTTTGG
>VXBB01000010.1:18744-32785 GCA_013399915.1 Illadopsis cleaveri | reverse complement strand
GATTTTTTTTTTTTTTTTTTTAATGCACAGATTGCTTCATTATATTTTGACAGAAAGGTCTAAAATGTTTGCACTGTCAATGAGGCACAGAACTTAACTTTCACACAAAGTAACTGCTCTCATAATCAAAATGGTTTCCCGTTTCTAATATGACATTCAGGACAAAAAAAAGAGAAAATCTTTACTATTTCCCAATCTGTTATTGTTAATCTTTGACTATGAAAAAAATGAAGTGTTAAGGGTATCATTATATTTTAATGAAAACCAAAATATCTTTTTCTGAGTTTGACTCTTTGTTCTCTTGATCTTTCAGATCTCAAGGGACTACAACCTAATTAGAATTGTAACCAGTTTTCATAAAAATATATTACATTGAATAATGTTCCAGAAGAGCATTTCATTTTTATTTCTACTTATATAAAATACATAATATAGATGCAGTTTTCTTTCTCAGCGTTAAAATTTAACAGTGCAGATCTGCTCATGGATAAGGCTCCAAGGTCTGTAGTGGTTTTTGCTAAGTTGTTCCATTAGATTCTCTCAAGTACAAGACTATGAAATTAAATAATTTTACAATAAATTTACTTCAAAAGACTCATTAAGGATTAGATCATAAACCTTTCACTCCCTTTGATAAAAAGATATTTGAGTTCAGTCCCATTAAATCAAATTATTGTTTCAGCAGCAAAAGATAATTACTATTATTATTAAAACTTGTTTTTAATAACCACAATAAGAGGGTTTTTTCCTAAAAAAATAGAGAAAAATGTTAGAATCAGGAAAAAAAAAAAATTGAGTTCAGGGAATCAGGAAAGTGTTTCTTTCTATGTGTCCCAGTAGAGGGTTGATAAATCCATGAAGTTATTCTATTGAATGAGGCAGCAGGTTCCTTACCTATTTTTTTTTAATAAAAGTACTTTTTTTTTTTCAAAGATGACTAAATATTTAGTGTCAGAAATATAACGCTCTAAGGCCTCGATTATGGACATATTTTTAATATTTTTATTTACTTTCTTTGAATGAATTAACATATAAGTAGACATACATTTTGATCTAGAATGGATCCAACAAATAAAAAGATATTGCTCTATACAATATAAAATAGTAATAAGTTTTATTAAAGCTCAGAGATCTCATTCTCCATCCCTGCACTAAATGACAACAGAAAGAGATATCACCAAGTCAAACAGTGTCACAGGACTTAAGAATATCAGTGTCAAGAACATCATGACCTTTTCCTCAATACTATGAATGGAACTTGAATATCCCAACTCATCTACATCTTCGTACTCACTTTCTTACGAGGATAAAACAAAAGAAAAAGTGTACCTTTCCTTTTCCAGAGATGCCAAATGCATACAGCAGAAAGAACATGCTGTCTGCTTATTATTATTCTGGCTATATTTTTACAAGAACCTTTTAGAGGAAAAAATGTACAGTGTAAGGATTCCAGATGGATGACAAAACTTTTTTTTGTCTAGTAACAGTGACTAATTTAGACTGGCTTTGAAAAGAAGGAAAAATCAATATAAAAATCAGAATGAAAAAAATCAAGCTATAGTGGAAAAGAAAACTTCCATATTACAGTCCACATAATGTCACTTTCAAGGGAGAACAGTTTAGCATGAAGCCTAAAGTGATAACTGTTCCCCAAAAGCAGAACAAGGAATATAATCAAATTTTATGAGTTTGGGTACTGTTATGTGGTTCGTTTCTTATAATGAAGCAGTATAATTACTTTTTGTAAGACCATGAATTGAGATTTAGTCCTTTTAAGTAAACAGTGCCAGTCAAGGTTTCTTGATGAAATTCCATGTTGAGTAATCACATTATTTATCTCTCAAAAGAGTTTTTTTGTCTGTTTTTCATTTTGTTTCGTCTTGCTTATTTTAAGTGTTCTGGAGGGTATTTATGGAGAGTCAGGTAAAACAATGACTTTAAGTGTTAGGTAGAAAAATATTTCCTAAAAATAATAAAAATACATTTTAAGGATAATTTGAAATTAATTATAAAATCAATGATACCTTTATGTGATTTACATACAATTATATATTGAGCATTCACATGTATCATATATGTTGTATCTCTGTATTTTGATAATTTGTGGGCTTTTTCTTGAAAATATTGGAAAATAAGTATGGCCCAAAATTATTTTCTTTTTGTGTCAGTTTCTGTGTTTCTTCTCTCTTGTCCTTTTCCACTAAGCATATCCACCTATCAACAGAATCTGTGATGTTTATGGGTTCATCTGTTCTTTTTTCTTATTCTCAGCTTGAAGATATAAGCCTACCTTTATGTCATAATAAGCACGTCTAGGAAGATACTATAATCATAAGGCTTCAAACTGTAGATTACACCCTAAAGTGAGAAATAACCAACAGAAGCAGATGAGCATAGACTTTGTTTACATGCAAATGCTCTTCGTAATAAAGAAGGAAAGAGAATTGCACAAAGTGCACCTTATATATTTTACATAACTCTACACAAAATTATTTTTGAAGTTTTCCATGTGACATCTGTGGTCTTTAAAAATACCTGTTACTGGTAATTAACTCTGTATACAAGATTTCACTGAAAAAGAGATGTCACTGAGTATGCTTCAGATTGAAAAGAACTTTGTCAGAAGAATAGGGATAAGTCAAATGGATTTAAATGCCAGAGGATACTTAAAAATACGTATTAATATTGGCAATAATCGAAAAAGACATGTATTCAATTAAAAAGTGTTAAAAGATATTTTTCCTGCATTTTCAGCACCAAATTGTCATGGTTCAATCAGGAACTGAATTATACTGAGTAAATCAGTAAAGCTAAACACAGCAAAAGCTTTATCTAAATTTAATCACAGCTATATTCCAAGAGGAGAGAAGAGGAAGACTGCTTTTCAGAGTGTAACTCACACAGCCCTCAAAGAGGGAGGTACTCTCTGGAGGAGCGTTCATACTATGGCATTCAGGAGATCTCAAATGTCCCTTCACCTCTGTACAGATGCAGTTTCTGGAAAACACTTAGCAAATTTTACAACTGTACCATCATATCTAGTCTCTGGAGGCAAAAGGTGGAGCAAATCACTTGCACATTTTCAGGGTGAGCTGCCCTTAATGCAAGACACAAAATTGGTGTAAAGAGTAAAACTTATTTATCCTTTTACTTATCTATTTATCTTTAAACTTCCTTCATTTAATTTGGCATTCTCTGCCAGAAGGAAAATTGGCGTATTTCTTAGAACAAATAAATCTTCTATAAGTTGCAGAGACTGTAATATAATATTTTAGAGTACCATTCTTATGAAAGCTGTGTGGTTGAGGGACATGCTTTTAATATTTTCCTGCACTCCTAAGTATCTGCACAGGATGTTGATGTACATCTCAACCTTCATGTTCTTTATTTTGAATAAAACAAAATTTTAAAACTTATGGATGTAAGTACTTTTAAAGAAAACTCACTCAGCATTGGAAAGGGTGATATAGAAATTTTGATGCAGATTAGTATAAAATGGAAAAAAGAAAAAAGGCTTTGGAGTGTTGAGACAAAATTCCTTTAAGTTTTTTTCACCAACAGCAGTAAAGAAACAAAAAAAAGAGTATATTTTCTATTCAGTGCCCTGCCCAAAATTTTGATCAATAATGTTGGGCCTTAAAATTGTGTTTATGATAAGGTCTAAGCTTCTGAATTCTCTACAGTCACATTGCATTTGAAAGCACTGTATAACTCTTCCATTACCAGTTCTGAAAGATGACAATGATTTGTGTGTGATAGCAAGGGAAATACTCTCTGAATTTTAACACAGCTGAAGTGAGCAAGATATTTGTTCATGGAGCATGTGTCCATATTCTAACAGAGGTGACAGGATGGTTACTAACCACACCAGATTATCTCCAAGCCAGTTTTACACCTCATTTTCTCACGGGAAGGTCACAAAATGGATGACAAATGCGTGCTTGTCTTATGAGGCTACATATGTCAGTAGAGATCCCTCTGAAACTGGAGACTAATATAGATGAGATATCTGGATCCACTTCTTTTCTGAACCTACTAGTTTCCTGCATCCCTTGGGATTTAGAATGCTCCTGATTCAGCTGTAGCAATATTCTCATAGTATGTCTGTTCACTCTCTCTCTGTAGATTTGCAATGCATAGAATCACTTTACAGCTTAGTGCCACTAAATATACATGACTCTGGGCACTACCACAGGTTTCAAGCATTGCCATTAGTGAAGTGTGCAACTGTTGTGAAAGATTCATACAGTACTGTATATCAGTAATACTGTAATATGACTAGAGTTAAGGAATATATAAACCATATTTTTGAAAGTTTGTCTCTGAACACACCAGCATTCTCCAGTGTGGGCATCTTTCTGAGACTTTTTATAATAAAGAAAGCTATTTTTCCAAAAATATGTTGTTATTGAAGCCCTCAATATTGTCAGAGGGCTGGCACCCTGAGAAATCTGAGTGCCTTTTTCCCAAAATTTTTAAATGTACACTGTCTAATATATCAGGTCTTCAAGAAATTGACATGCTAGTAAAGTATTAGCATCTTGATAAAATAAGTAAGGTGAAATTACTTCAGTCTTGTCTGTGACATGTCACGGTCTGTCAGAGTCACTGCCCAGATAACTTTGTTAAACATTACCAAATGGGAAATAAGACTCTTTGTGAATTTTGGAAAGCACCTAAGTCATGTTCTGACTTGAATTATTTGCTGATTTAAAACAGAAAGGCTAGTTAAACCCAATAGGACTAGGTTTAAGAATAACAATAAATTGTGCTGTGGTCTAATTGGTAGTATCTCCCTGCAGTATCAATTCTACCAACACAAAATATGTAAGATAAGTTTTTTAGCATCAGTTACCAATATTGAAGGTGGTAATCTCCAAGGCATACGCTGTGAATCTACAGTGAACAGAATTAGGTAAATAATTAGACACAGCTCATAAGATCCAGGCAAGAAATAATTTTACTGTGGTTTCAAAAAATGTTCACAGACTCCATCTGGGTGACTGAAACTGTCATCCTTCTCTCATCCTTCTAGTCAACAGTTTATTTCTACATAAAATAATGATTTTTAAAATGTGCTTACAGCTGTTAGAATACATTTATTGCCTTTTTACCTGCTGTCTAAAAGTGCCTAGAAATATGATAGGCCATCCCAAGGCTAAGCTTACTGGCAGGAAATCTGGTCGCAGGTTGTTTCTGACAGTTTCTTGTGGTACTGACCTTAGTTTTTAAGTTCTAATATTATAAATTTAGACGACATTTATTTCCCATGCTGTTTACTTTACTATGTTCATCTTGTCACTGACAGAAGTTTTGACAATTTGAGACTAAAAAGAGTACAAGATGTCTTATGAAGATAAATGTAGTTGGATATGGAGGTCTACAGATTTCAGTGAACTTGTATAGCCTGAAATATAATGTCATGGCTGTGGTTCTACTCTGGTTCATTATTCATATTCTTAAATCTTCCATGTAATTGTCACTAGTGCATTTACTGAAATACCTGATATTTTTCAGATTTTCAATGCCTTCTTATCTCTCCCCAAAGGGAGAACAGTGTATTACACAAAGTGTTTTGTTCTGGTAGGAATCTCTTTGTTGTATTGTTTGGGGTTTTTTTCAACCTAGCTTTCAATGCAATTTTCAGAAAAGCAACCCTGAAATCGAATGCAGTGCTGGGATTAGAGCCATGCCTCCAGCTCATATTGCCTCCCAGGAAAGGTCTAATCTTCACAAAAATAATTTATATCTTTTGGTATTTGATATCCACTCATTCTTCTCACTAAATCATCGTGGTTAAACAACTTTCTTTATGATCTGTAATAATTCTCCATTCATAGTCATATAAGATTAAATACTAGCTACACAAAATTAGTGGGGGAACATGTTTCATGGTAGGGGGAATGTATCATAATAAAAAAAAAAACATTTTGTAAAATGAATGCAGATTATTCTCTGAGAGTCTTCACTTTGAATGCTTAACAGTTCCTGGCTTGAATATAATCTAGATATTGTTATGTTCTGATTAAGTATAAAATCTCAAAGTTATTTTAGTAGTAAAAACAATATACTATGCATTTTTAAAAGTGTCGTTTTCTTCCTTCATGTAACAGTGGAAAGCATACTCCATAATGAGTCATTTAGTTGGTACACTTGGAAGTTTTTCCTCATTTAGAACATATATAACTTCTGTGAATTTATTCATTATGCATGAGTAGCCAGTCATTCTTACTTTTTAAAAATTATTCCAAATTGAGTAATGAGATCCTTTATATCAAATAATTGAAAGCACATTTTTATTAAACAAAACAACTATAATTTAAATTTAAATTTCTATAATTTTGAAAGTATTTATAGCTGATGCTGAACACTGAGCAAATGCCAAATTTCTGGCTGAATGGAGTCAATGAGTTTGACAGGCTTGCTTTTTTCAATATATAAACACTTATTCCTATTGTTATTTTTTAATCTGCTACTTTTGACCAGCTGATTAATAAGATGGTTTCTCATATAACTTTTACAGAATGGATCTACATTCTCAAGGATATAAACTTATTCAGGTCTAGATTCTACGTGTACTGCATTGTATAGTTTTGAAATCTGATTTTTGAGCAAATTCTTAATTCCAGTGCAAACAAAATCAAATATAATTACTAAATTGCACCTTAATGTGAATGATTGTCTATGTTTTATGTAATTTCTTTTACTCTGCCCCTAATGTCAGTAGACTGTGTGAAAGGAATACTATCTTGAAGTACATGAATGCTTCTGTTGAAAGTGTACCTTTAAAATTAAGCACAGACATTAATAAGAGCTGCCTGTTCTACTACAGCTTCACAAAGTTTTTTCTCCATAGTATGCAGAAGCTCATTCAACATAGTGAATTGAATGAATTACTGAGAGCCCTGAAAGCTAACCTCTCCATCCACCTGCATATACATTTTTTTTCACCAGAAATACCTTAGTCTTTAGTCTTAAAGCTTATCACTGTCGTATGTTTATCATTAGCATACTGCACAAGTGGCTTCCATGTCCTTTATGTAAGTTCCATGACTGAAAAATATTCATAACTTTCAGATATGAAGAAAAAATAAACCTACAAAGCACAATAGTACATTATAGTGCATGGCATAATGCCCTTATAACTTGGGAAAACTTATAACTTGCATTGCTCACAACATGGTGATCAAACTGACCAACAACATGAAGAAAATCCTATCAGCTCAGTTGTTTATTTCTATATGAAAACTTGGGTGCTTTTTTTTTTTTTTTTTTTTTTTTTTTGAGCTCTTTAATAAATGCAAAGCAGTGTCAAAACAACTGATGTTGGAATTTTTTTAGAACTGCATATAACTATCTTCAATAAAACAAATGTGAGAAAATATAAGAATTATGGACTTTCCTTTTCCATACATAATTGCTGAAAATAGTGTGCATCTCATCCATCATAGTAAGCTATGACTGCATTCAATTAACTTAATATGGTGTTAATGCAATATGGAAGAGGTAACACTCATTCATCATATTGTATTACAGCAGTAATACAGTAGTATTGTATTAGACTGATGCAATAAGGCTCTTAATAGAAGGCAATAAAACTATTATCAGGAAACTGCCATTAATACCTGAGATTTTTAAAGGCCATTTCTGTTGTGCTTGTAAATCTTTTACTCACCAAGATGCAATAAGAAAGACCCTCTGAGACTGCAGAAGCACTTGAGTATGTGACATTATGAATGTGCTATTTTTGGCTTTTCGATGGAGGAGCACATATAGCACCTAATAAATCTGTGCTGAGAGTTGAAAAGCATATTTTTCTGTTGAACAGTAGGCTGTAATACAGTAGAGATATATAAAAGGTCGTGACAAGTTCTAAATATTTATTAATTTTTCTATGACATCAAGGCCAATTCCTTTTTCTCTCTGCTAGGAACAAAAAGGAGGGGTTTTTTGTAACCTTTTTTTTTTTCATAAGACATACTAGATTATTAAAAAATCTTTGGTTGTTCTGTGAATGTATTTCAAGAGAAAAGGTGTATGTTAGAGTTTACAAATGCTCTGTGTTTGTTAAATAGATTTGGATTAAAAAAGGTTTATATTCAGGAGACCAAACCCAATTGATTGCTTTCATTATCAAAATACTCTGTAAAAGTAGAACTTCAATCATATCTCCTTTGTCTTCAGAAAGACACAGATTATCCTCATACTCTTAGTTGTTTTAGTTTGGGGTTTTTTTGGTCGTTTGTTTTTTTCCAAAGTCATTTGACCAAGATTAATGGTACAACATAAGCTTGTGCAGGTAAGATTTTTTTGTCAAATCATATTACTTTTGTTCAAAGCCCTAAATTTATGGCATGACTTATGTCATCAAATCTTATATAATTTGGTCTTACATGAAAGCATGCAATATGCAAATTTGTATTAATTTTATCAAAGTATGAATACTGGACTGGTATATTAGGAACATATAGAACAATATTCTACCATGTGTTCCAGTTTCATCTAATGCAACCCTAAAATGAAATTTGTTCCAGATAGAGCAACTCCCTCTGCACAGTGTTGAACCAGGGTTTATTAAATACCAGTTAAAAATAGGGAATATTTTTACAGCACTGACCAATTCCTATCTCTGTCTCCCAGCCCAGGTATTATTTCCTCACCCTGATGGTTCTGATGGACGTTGTGCTGGCATTCCTCACTAGGTCATAGGCCCAGAGAGCACTGCTCTGCAGAATGATCTTATTTCAATTTCAGTTTGCTGTGAAGATTCACACAAAGAAAAAGGGGTACTGCCTAGATTCTGTCCCCACTAGCCTGGATCACTGTAACTCCATGTAAAGCTGCATGTCCAGGCTCCCTGGCACATAGGGTGCTACTGCCTGTGTCCTCGACTGCTCAGCTTATTATTTGGCTTTGACTTATATTTTAAGTCTCTGATTCCAATTTTCCAAATAAATAATAATTCCATTGAATCATGTGAATTATTAAAATTACATATGTTGGAAAAAAAAAGAAAAAAGAAAAAAGAAAAATAGTTTTGGAGTGAAAATAAAAATGTGGAAGTCCTCTTTGAGTTATTCCATGCCCTGTTCCCCAGTTTCCTTCCCCTCCCCCACCTCCCTTCTCCCCCTCTACCCCGCAAAAAAAGGCACCAAATAAAAACAAAAAAAGAAACAAAACTTTTGAATGAAATCTAGATAATCCAGAGACTAGGTAAATAAATGACATTGTATTTCCCAATTTTAAGAAACTCCAACATTACATAATGCTCATAATTCCATTTATTCTTAATCTTTTTCCCTCCCAGAAATATATATATAAATATATCCCATCTAAGTCATATTTCTAGCATAAAATTTTTTAAAAAACATTTCTAATAAATCTGTCTAAAGGCTAAACTTGTGATACTGAGCTGATGATTACTGCAGAGAAAAAAAAAAGTATCCATGTTGTGACAGTAGATGTTTTCTGAATATATTTATCACAAAACCAGAGAACTGGATAAACATTCAACACTATTCAGCAGAATCCTTTGTCTATCTTCTTCACTGTTTGCTCAAATTCACCTAGCTGGAATACCAAATGTGTGCTCTTGCTTTCTTATTACACAAGATGTGTTTATGAAAGTGGTTTTGCATATTGATCTGGAAGTGCCTTGGATACATAAAGAAGAGACCAAGTTCAGTGAACACAGTAGCACATCCTGCTTTCTGCCCTGTGAAAGTAACAGCATCAATGTTTCCTCTCTTGATTCTCTATAGAGCAAGTCTAAGAAAAAATCTGGAACATTGTAAATACTCCTATTGTTATCAGTTGAATCTTCTGAATAAAACAATTTATAAGCATGAAAAGATGAGATGATTCAAAGTATTTTATCTAAGATCCTGATTTGGAGATCTTCATTGGCAGCATTTACCTTCTCACCTAATNGACCAATTCCTATCTCTGTCTCCCAGCCCAGGTATTATTTCCTCACCCTGATGGTTCTGATGGACGTTGTGCTGGCATTCCTCACTAGGTCATAGGCCCAGAGAGCACTGCTCTGCAGAATGCTCTTATTTCAATTTCAGTTTGCTGTGAAGATTCACACAAAGAAAAAGGGGTACTGCTTATATTCTGTCCCCACTAGCCTGGATCACTGTAACTCCATGTAAAGCTGCATGTCCAGGCTCCCTGGCACATAGGGTGCTACTGCCTGTGTCCTCGACTGCTCAGCTTATTATTTGGCTTTGACTTATATTTTAAGTCTCTGATTCCAATTTTCCAAATAAATAATAATTCCATTGAATCATGTGAATTATTAAAATTACATATGTTGGAAAAAAAAAGAAAAAAGAAAAAAGAAAAATAGTTTTGGAGTGAAAATAAAAATGTGGAAGTCCTCTTTGAGTTATTCCATGCCCTGTTCCCCAGTTTCCTTCCCCTCCCCCACCTCCCTTCTCCCCCTCTACCCCGCAAAAAAAGGCACCAAATAAAAACAAAAAAAGAAACAAAACTTTTGAATGAAATCTAGATAATCCAGAGACTAGGTAAATAAATGACATTGTATTTCCCAATTTTAAGAAACTCCAACATTACATAATGCTCATAATTCCATTTATTCTTAATCTTTTTCCCTCCCAGAAATATATATATAAATATATCCCATCTAAGTCATATTTCTAGCATAAAATTTTTTAAAAAACATTTCTAATAAATCTGTCTAAAGGCTAAACTTGTGATACTGAGCTGATGATTACTGCAGAGAAAAAAAAAAGTATCCATGTTGTGACAGTAGATGTTTTCTGAATATATTTATCACAAAACCAGAGAACTGGATAAACATTCAACACTATTCAGCAGAATCCTTTGTCTATCTTCTTCACTGTTTGCTCAAATTCACCTAGCTGGAATACCAAATGTGTGCTCTTGCTTTCTTATTACACAAGATGTGTTTATGAAAGTGGTTTTGCATATTGATCTGGAAGTGCCTTGGATACATAAAGAAGAGACCAAGTTCAGTGAACACAGTAGCACATCCTGCTTTCTGCCCTGTGAAAGTAACAGCATCAATGTTTCCTCTCTTGATTCTCTATAGAGCAAGTCTAAGAAAAAATCTGGAACATTGTAAATACTCCTATTGTTATCAGTTGAATCTTCTGAATAAAACAATTTATAAGCATGAAAAGATGAGATGATTCAAAGTATTTTATCTAAGATCCTGATTTGGAGATCTTCATTGGCAGCATTTACCTTCTCACCTAATCACCATTCAGCTAGTTGATAAGAAAACTAGTTAAATGAACCAAAGAGAAGAGGCTTGATACAAAAATGTTTTTTCTACACTTAAAATCAACATGTTCTCTAAGCAAAAAATTTCTTTTATACTCCAACTAATAAACTATTCATAACACCTTAGTTTTCTTTTTACTCCTATCATATTTTCTATAGTTTCTCCTAACAAAATAGCATACCTACCCTAGTGTGATGTCCTTCTAAAATTCCAAACTTCACTGAAAACCAACTTTTTGTGAAACACAACTGTATTTACTTAACTTTCTTATTAATATTTCATAATTCACAACCTGTAGCTTCTTTACCTGCATGAAATGTTTAATGATAAACTCAGGTGCTATTTTTCTTGCATCTTAATTACAAAGAATCTTTTCTGCTGTACTTAACATTTCCTAAGAGCTGGAGAAGTACCTGTGCAATTAATCATCTGCTCCTATCTCATTCTATGTGATGCTACTGGATCTTAGGACAGATTTTATGCTGTTGGGCAGAATATGATTTAATATGATTTGGATCAGCCCTAGAATAATCCTACAAATTCAGGTAACACTATCTCACAGACTTGTTATGTTCAGAGGCACTTCCTGTCTTAGACTGTATATTTGTATTTTCCTGAATATGAGTAAGAGAGTTTCTACCAGAGAGGAAATTTGCAAACACTGCTCCCTGCCTCAGAATCAGAATATTATAAATGCAAAACAGTCTGTTTCAAAACATGAAAAAGATGATAATTGTGAATTGTTTAAAAGAAGTTCTTGCGCACAAGAATCACAAAATCCATGCTTATGTTTTATAAATATTGAATAAACCAAATAAGTAAATTATTCATCCGGCTATTAGATGCAAATCTCCTATCTCCTGCTGATTTTCTTTCATGTTTGAGCTTCCTAGATCTTTTAATTTGAATTTTTTTTTCCCAACCTAGCTGCCATTTTCCTCAGTTGGCCTTTTGTTTTTCACCTTCACAATTTGTTTTATACCTCAAACATTATTGCTCTAACAGACTGATTCAGGAATCTTTCCTAATTCAGGATCTGATCAAAAAGTACATTGAAGTCAGCTGTAATAATCTTTGTACTGGCTCCAGGCAGGTAATATAGAACAGGGTTAAAGATTATTACAGATGAACATTTCTTCCCAATCTCCACTCCAAAAGCCACATATTGAACAAAAAACAAACAAACAATGCCCAAAATGAACAAACAAACAAAACTTTCAAAAAAGCAAGCTTTAATGAAATTAAATTTTTTCCAAATTCAGACTGAACTGACAGATTGTTTTGCCTAAAAACATGGGGCTTCTTTATTTTTTAAAGTAGAATAAAGAAGACAAAAGGCAATTTGAAAATCAACACAGTCTTTTTTTGAAATAAATTTATTTGGATGGTTTCTAGCTAACATTGAATGGGTTTAGAGCTCCAGTGCAGAATACTTTTGTGTCCCACTGATGAGAGACTAATATAAGCCAAGCCTCTTGTGTTCTACAAATCTATCATTGCTTTCCCCCTTGCTTGTCTTTACCAGCTATTTCTACTTTTTTCACTGCTCGCCTTCTACCCTGCCTAGCATTTTCCTTAAAATTCTAACTGGTTATAATGTATAATTTGTGTGTGATAGAAATTAAGCATCCTTGTTCTCCTTTACTCTCTTGAAGAGTAATTCAGCAAAAGTCTGTATTTCTTCTTATTACCTGAGATGCACATATCTATGAATGACCATCTAGTGAAATATTCTGAATATATTTCTCTGTGTAGAATACTATTAGCACTTGTTGGCAAACTAATTTATTTTTTTTTATACAAACTCCCTAAATCCTATCCTGTGTGCAATCAGATATGTTGTTTCAGCTAAGTTGTACTCAGGTTCAGTGAATATTCTTCCTCTCAGATTTTTGTTAAATAAATTCTCCAAATCCTTCCCTTGACACTCTTGGATTAAATGGGTTGGGATTTTTCCACCCTATTTCAATATTTGTTCTCTGAAATCAATAAACTGCTTTTCCAGCCTTTGTGGTCTGAAATCACATAAACTATCTACAGTTTTGAGGGGCTTATCTGTCAGCTGGGCTCTGTTTTGTCCTTCCTTTTGTGCCCGTTTGGAGATTTTTGTCTGTGAGTTCTATATTGCCATCTGCGACCTCACATGAAAGACATTCTCCAGTCATAAAACACATTGATCCTTCACATGAGTAAGGTATGGGTGTACAACACCAGACAGAAACTGACAGATGTCGCTGCCATAAATGACGTTTGAGCAATCAAATTTTAAAATACTTGAGCATTTAATGTTCTGTTACTATACCCATCTTGGTAATTTCTAAGTATTTATTTAAGAGTCTCCGTGAGCAGCATATGGATGTGGATTTCTGTTGGAGTATATACTGAACATCAGGGTGTTACTGCCAAAAATACCATATGCAGTTCTCTCTGTTGAAGGTATGTAACTTAGCAGTCTCAAGGTGGACTAAACAGACTTTTTAAGTTTTTAGGAGTTATAAGCAAGATTACTTTAGCCTTCTACTGTAGAAATTCCTCATTGTCACTGCATTGTTTTTCCTCCTGAACTTTCTTTTATGAAACCTTATTCCATAGAAATATTACATCATTCTTTATAGGTATAGGTACTTTGCCTTTTGAATAGTGTGCTGGTTTAGCACAGATGGTGGAGTGCAATAGGTAAATTCTTTTAAACTGACAACCAAAATGGCCAATTGCCTGCAAGGACCCACCTCTGAGAAACACACAGCTTAAAAGTTGGGAGGGAAGCTG
>VXBB01000010.1:0-18195 GCA_013399915.1 Illadopsis cleaveri | reverse complement strand
CTTTTCTTATTGTGTGTTAATAAACTATCTTTTTACTTCTAAGTTGAGCCTGTTTCGCCTTTTTGTCCTCCCAAAAATCCTGTCTCTCAATCGGTGAACATGAAACCACCACATAAATGGTGCGTTGGCCGGGAAACCAAACCAAAACTACAACAAATAGTCTTCCTTCCCATTTCAGTTTAGCCCAAGTGCAAGAAATGTTGAAGAGGAAAGTGGAAAAAAAGTGTCTGCATAACTTTCCCTGCTTCTCTGTGCACGTATATGTACAATTATATATTTGTTTTGGATGGGAGTGAGTTAATTTTCCTCATAGCAGCTCATACATTGCTGTGTTTTGGACCTGTGGCAAAACCAGTGCTGATAGCACATTGCTGAATGATGGTTACATGGAGTCAAGGTCTTTATATTTCACACTGCACACCTCCAGGGAGTATATTGAGGATGCACAGGAATCTGGGAGGGGACACAGCCAGGACAACTGACCCAAAACTGACCAGAGGGATATTCCATACCATATGGCATTGTACTCAGCAAGCAGAGCTGTGGGGAATGAGGAGGAAGGAGGGGTTTTCAGAGTCACAGCATTTGTCTTCACAGGTATCTGTTATGTCTGATGAGGTCCTGCTTTCCTGGAAATGGCTAAACCTGCACCTGTCCATGGGAATTTGTGAATTAACTCCTTGAGCATGCAACTTTTGATTAATNGGATATTCCATACCATATGGCATTGTACTCAGCAAGCAGAGCTGTGGGGAATGAGGAGGAAGGAGGGGTTTTCAGAGTCACAGCATTTGTCTTCACAGGTATCTGTTATGTCTGATGAGGTCCTGCTTTCCTGGAAATGGCTAAACCTGCACCTGTCCATGGGAATTTGTGAATTAACTCCTTGAGCATGCAACTTTTGATTAATCTATTAAAATGTCTTTATCTCAATGCACAAATTTTCTCACTTTTACCCTGAATTTTATTATTTTTATATTTTCCATTACAATATTAATATATTACCCTTCGCCCTATCCCACTTCAGGGGGAGTGAGCCAACAGCTACATTTACCAGGGCTCACCCACCACAAAGTTATATCTACACATCAGCTGTCTTTTCAACAGTTAGAGCAAAGTTGCTGAAAGAAATACTATATAATATTTTCGTGTTTTGCCGGACAGTACTAAAATTATGCCATTCTCCCAAGGTTCTTCTGATGCCTAAAATTTTTTATCTTTTTAGATACTTTTCATATATTTGTAGTTTGGTAGACTGTTAATGCATGGTTATAAAGCTCATGGTATTTTTCCTACCCTTTCTTTTAGATTTTTGAACAACAAGCTAATCTTTCTAATGCATACTTGGAATTCTGTTTGGTCTTATTCTTAAGAACAAGAAGCCTGACAAGGACATTTCATTTTCCACTAAAACTTAGAACCCATAACAAAAATGGTACAAAGTCCCTGGAACAACTCCAGTGGAGCAGAACTCAGAGGAAATTACCTAACCAACTAATTAGACAATATATGTTAGATATATTGATTAAGTAACCTCATAACAATTGTAGAAATACTTCATCATGTGTGCTTATAGCCATATTGTGCACTTGAAAGCTTTCAGTTGGAGTCTTGCTTAAATCATTTTAACACTGGAAAGGTTTTGTGCTATATTCTACACAACATTTCATTGCATCGCCAGTCCCTACTTGTCACTTAGCAGAAAGACAGCAAACACTGCAGGGCAGTAGTCTTCACTCAGCTGCTTCAGTTCAGTTAATGACGTAAAAAACTCCATCAAAATTTGCAGAAAGGAGCCCCAAAAGACTGGTTGTTGGAGTTTCTTCTTTTGTTCATTGCCTTCTCTTTTCATATTGGCCTCTATGCTTGAATGTTGTTCTTGACATGGATAACCTGTAGGAACAAGGCTCTACTGAGTGATGATATTCAAACAAAAAGGCATTTAAACATTTGAAATTTGTTTAAAGTGACAAGTAATGATGATAGTATATCACATGAAATTTATAGCCACTGCATGTAGAAGGTATAAGCATCCCACTTTCTTTGTGTCTCTCAGTTCCATCTGTTTGTTCATCATCCATCCATCCATCCATCCATCCATCCATCCATCCATCATCCATCCATCCATCCATCCATTCACCCATCCAAAATACATTTAGCATATCATATCATGTGTCTGATATTTTGTTTTTATTTCCATCAGTAGACAGAAGTCAATAAATATTTGTTGTTAATAGTCTATGTATTTAAGTTTTTGAAGAAGCCTTGTCCAAACAAAACCTGTGGTTTCCTTTTTGCAAGATTTTACTTTGTTGTTGTTGCTAAGGATTTGTCTGATTCCTTATCCAGAATTTATGTGCTTGCTCTTTGGGTATATATGACCTTTTCAGCTCCATGATATGCTTGACAATTCAGAGCTGCTGTAGCAGGTAATAGTTACAGAGTCAACAGAAAGTTTTACTTAATAAAAAGGGTTTTTTTTTTTTTTTTTTTTTTTTTTTTTTTTTTTTTTTTCCCCCAGTGTTTCTGTCTGGGAATAAATATCCAAGTGGTGTAGGCATTTTGTTAATATTCTAATATAATATCAAGTATTTTCTATGGCTTTGAATATTTTTGTAATTTTATGCCGTAATTTCTAAAAGAAAAATTCCTATGAACTTCAGTCTGCTGATATCTTTATAGACAGACCATGGGAAACAGGACTTTTAAAATATCTGATAAATATTTATTAGAATCAAATTATAACTATTTCTGTGCTAGCCTGCCAGGCTCCAGCTGAAGTCCTGGTCCAAAGGTTCTCCACAGACCTCTAGAAAGAACTTTTTTTGTCATTAATTTCCCTTTTTTAGCTCCATTTTATGCAGAAGTCACAAAGTCTTGCGTTCTGCTGCCCTCTGAATCACTCTCAGTGTCTCACTTGCCAGAGAGACAAGTAGTCCCTGGATCTCTTCTGATTAAAGGCAATATAAGTTTAATTGCAGTATGCTGCAATATATTTTAATTTTTGGTAGCAGAGCACTGCAACTCAGTCACTATTCCATGCTTCAACTAATTTTAAGTGTTACTAATATTACTTTTAGTGAAGTGGGATGAAGTTATAGTTGGTGTAGAACTTGGCAACAGAGCTTAACTGTGCTTTTCAAAGATTTAATTTATCCTTTGTGTGAATTTGCTTTGTGACCAACGTATTTTCCCAAATCTTACATAAGCCTTAAACCTTAAAATGCTCTGGAAATACATAGAAGCAAAATTGTTACGGAACTATATCTACAGAGGCCAATATTATGAAAAAAAATAAATGCATAATTAATTGCTTTATTTTAAATAACATCCTGGTTATTGGACCTTAAGGCTCTTGGTTTCATGCTGCTGTCTATTTTGGGTTTTTTTTATTTATTTGAGTGATCAAAAGAGTGGCTTTTTATTTGGTGTAGCTGCAGTAGAGTACATAGCCAAGACCCCTGAATAGTTAATGCTACCTTTTATCCTTTACCATTTTCTTTTATGAGCTAAGGGATTGTTCATTCAAGTTCTTCTAATCCTCATAATATCTTGGCCATTATTACAAATCTTAGCTTTTTGGGTAGCATCTAATTTCTTATTAATCTCATGAGTGCTGGAGGAATCTTGTTAAATTAAAATGAAGCATCACTTTTTGCCCACGATTTCATTTGTAATTCAGTACTTTAAGTATAAAAAAATATAGACTATTAGCTGTGGATTCAGTCTGCATAATCTTAGTTATAGGCTTTTTAATTTTGCAGATATGTGCCATATACTAATGCCCATAACAAGACCTGACAGGCCGTGTGCTATTATTTATTAAATAAACCTTTCTTCCTAGGAAAGAAGCTTATGAAATAAAAAATTCTATTACAATAGTAGTTAGTGACATAAGCAACTTTCTTATTTCCATGTACTCAGTTGTACTGTCAGTAATAATTTTTAGGAATTTAAACTTAGTGATACAATTCCATTCTTTTTTTTTTTGCCCCACTAACCCCATTAACTGATGTACCAGCATTACCTAAAAGGAAAACCAAAATGCATCTACTACAAACAGAACTTCATGACCACAGATCCCTAGGAATTCTCTCTAATACTAAGACGTAGCTCTCCCCTGCATATTTGTTTTGCACTAGAGAAAGGTAATGGAGATAATATAAAATGAAATTATTTGGGTTTTTCTTTTTCCTTTAATAGTAGTTGTGTTTCTTTTTAAGTGGGTAGGAACTGATATTCTTAAGACAATTAAGGAGACAAGTATGATCAATGTCTACTTCATTAGTGTAGACCACAAGTCACATGTATTTAGCTTTCTATTTTGAAACTATCTCTCTGTATCTCCATTGCCTCTGCTTTATATTAGTGACTTCAAGACTTTCAAATTTTGCCTACGCAGTCTTGGGAATTGAATCCCATTCCATTCCTCGAGTAAATACATCTATGCCTGAACTTCTGAACTTGAAGCCATCCAGTTGAATTGATATGTAAAAGCAAAGAACTGAAGTATTTCAAACACACTGAGATTATACCTGTATGAAGCAGCAAGTCCTGAGGTCCCACACTCAGAGCTTCTCAGTCTGTAAATGGTTATGCTAAACAGCCCCTACCTTTGAATTAGTACAGAGCTTCCTGCTTTAAAATAAACAGACATGTGGTCCCACTGTCTAGAATGGTGCCACCACAGTGAGTCAGTCTTCTGGGACTGTTGCTTGATGAAAGGATAAAGAAGGGAGTGGATGAGCTGGGTGAGGTGGTAGCAGTGGCTGGGCCATCTTTTCTGTGATAAGGAAACCAAGTGATCTGGGAGAAAACAGACAGTAACTAGGTTTTGGGAACAAGGTGCTTCTACCCAGTTGATTCCTTTTTCTACTTGTCTGAAAATCCCTTCTGTTCCTTTCAGCCATTTTCTAATCTCTCTGGTCATAAGTATTGGTCAGGCTGAAATCTCTAAATGCATTGCTGGCCAAAGAATCCAAAGAGACAACAGGTCACCATTGCAATGACACACAATGTCCATAGCCCAGATGTGACAGGCATGGAGATCTGCTTGCAGTGTCCTGAGACAAGTTAAATGCACAGCAGCTTCACAGGATTATCAGGACTCAGACAAAACACTGAGATTTTTCCTGTATGCCTGTGTTGAGGAGGGAGTGCTCCCATTTGGGGCTCCTTTGCAGTCACATTTGCAGCTTAAAGATCAGTTTTACAAAATAAAACATGATCTTGGGATAAACATAAATATGGCCTCAGCAATGGGCTAAGAGTAAGGTAAGGTAACTATTTTGACATATACATAGATAGTGCAAGTGTGGTAAATAAAAAACTAGTTTTTCTAGATTATACATCAAAATAAAGGGTCAGTGTTCCCATTTGAAGTGTGATTTTTTTTTTCATGTTGTAAGCAAAAGCATTATATTTCCTGCAGCACAAGAATATGGATAAATACTGGTTAACATTTCTTGAGGTTCAGTGTTTTAAATATGTCTCCTTTCTACATGACCTCTGTTACTGAAATTATTTCCCAGGTGAGAAAAGTCATATTTTATTCTGTTGAAGAGATAGAGAGTATCTTGTAATATATCTGGCGACAGGAGACAGCAGGGTTTTTAACAGAAGAGATTTGAGAAACTTGCCTTGTGCAAAACCACACCCAAAACCAAACCAAACCAAGAAAAGAAACAAAATCTACACTGTCACATCAGAAGAAGTAAAAAACAGAGTGAGAGTAGTTCAAGCAAAAAAGACTGTGTCAGCAAATGAGCACAACCTGGCCATTAATAATTTAGGCTGGACTTGAGACAAAAAAATTCAGTCTCTTCAATGATGACATTTCTGCAACAGATTGCAGCAGAAACAGTGGGAACTACACAGTGTAGTGCAACAATTTTAAATTAAGCTTGGAATAAATTATAGGGCCATCTACTTAATTTAGGATGGAACTTGAAGAACCAGCATGTCTGTTTATGCTACCCATTGATTCAACTCTGAAGTGTAATTAAATAATGCAATGAGCCTATCAGATGGCATTTCAATAGTAGTGTTTTCTGAGCACAATATTAACTCTTGGCTTACAATTTTTTTCTTTGTTGGCCAGGAAGTCTTAAAAAATTTAAGGTTTTTTCAGCTTCAGATTGTATTTTAGTGACCCCTTCTTAATAATAGTTAAATTAATAAAATTTTAAAATTATTAATACTTACATTTTCCCCAGGTGAAAAAAAAATTTGGAAGGTAAACATATAATGAGGATTTTGTTCAGGAATTATCTGGAAAACAAGCTACTATTGAGGTTCATCCATATATGAAATTGGTAAATCTCATGCAGGAGAATACATTATGTGTTTGAAGCACCATTCCTAAACAGTGAATCATGTAACTAACCAACAGAATAAAATAGTAAGAAAAATAAAGAAATTTATTTTAAGTCAGTTTGAAACCATTCCAGAAAACAAACCCTCCAGAGAATTCCCTTTCAGTCCATACAAAGTTACACGTATTTCAGTGTGAATCAATCTTCACTGAATGCACATAGCCAGAACAATTTTGTCAATGAGAATTTCTGTATAGAAATTCGTTTATCTGATAAACTCCTTCTATTTAAGTTTAATTTCAACAGCAACCACCTCATAAAAGGTTAGTAATATTCAAGTTTTTGTCATCCTTTTTCATTTACACTTGAGACACATAATTTTTTCTCGGTCGTAAAAGAGAACAGTTGAGAAAAGTGATTTTAGACTCTAATAGCATAACCTGATGCTATAAACTGACCTTATACAATAAATTATCTTCCATTTCCTAATATAAACTGATCCATCCCTACAATTACATAGTAACTCCATCCTCTGTTGTTCTACTCCCCACCAGAGTTATTGCTTATATTTTTGCACAGCAAGCTTCTACTATTTGTATTCATTGCTTTGAATATTAAATACCCTAAACCTCCAGTCTTGATGACATCAAAGACATTCCTTCAATGTTATTTTTTAACATCTCTAGAACCACTCTTTAATCACTTTTTCACCATCTTTGTAAGTCTTTATTTCTCGATTTGCATTATACTAATTTTGTTAATACTGTTTTTGTGTAATATTATGTCAAATATTAAATTGAAATGGAAAGAATTACCTCCTTTTTTTCCCCTTATTTTTATGAAAGAAATTCATGGGGTTGCAGGATCCGTTTTTGCATGTGTTCCTTTAACTGTCCATGTGATTACATGTTTTCTTGATCACTTCCTCAAAACTGATCCTTTACACATCTTGTGTACACAGGTTTTTATACCATTAGAAAATAGAAAAGATGAGATTGGCAGCTTAGAAAATGCTTAATTGCTACCTCTTCTGATTTAAGACTTATTAAAATTCCTCACCATTACACTTGCAAATTCCTGTGGCAGCTCTCTCCTTATTTAGAAATGGAGGTTATCCTTCCTTTCTCCACCTCTGCTCACCTTGGAACTGGAACACACCTGTGTTCTCAAGTTTTTAAGTTAGGTGAAATGATTTAATTTCTACAAGCTATTTTAAATTTTGTCAACCCAGGTTTCAACTTTTCAGGTGCAATTTTGTACCTACAGGTAAAACCAAGAATATATACTTGCACAAATTGTATCTATCATATGGATATCTATTTATTTAAATTGCAGACTTTATTGACTGCCAGTACAAAACTGCGCCTAAGGTGATTATTTGGAAAATATGGGTATTAATAACAACAGTGCAGGAGTAAAGAAATAAATTTGTTGTTTTAATAAAATTATCATTTTCCCTACATACCTAATGTTCATTGACTTCTAACACATGACAATCATTTTCTTCTGTTGGCATAACAGACAAATATTGAGTCAGTCAGATGAGACAGAGTCATAAGCAGAAACTCCTACAAATTCAGCTGTAAGAATGTTCATGTAAAATAATCCTATTTAAACCTAGCACACTCACACTGCACTGAAGCCTATGGATTAATGTTCTAGGATTTGTTTCCTGTGGGCATAAGAGAGGCATCCCACCTGTCTAGAAAGGATCTTACAGAGATTTAAAAAAACCCATTAAATATTTTATAAAAATCCAGTAGTAAAGAAATACTCTGTCAGAGTGGAAAATTCAGGAAAGAAGATTTAGCTTTTTCAGAGAATAATAAATCCACTTTCAGCTGATGGCATTTATGAACCAGTTGTCAATAATAAAATAACATCAATAAGGAGGAACTTACACCAGAACAGAAATTATGGCACATTTTCATGGCCTCAGAAATCCCTGTATTACAGATTAAGTGAGACACTGGGGTTTGTGATGATGGTGATGTCTGCAAAGATAAGAGCTGGCTTCTCAAAGAGTGTATTACTCAGTGGTCACTGATTGTGTAAGGACTTCTATCATTTTTTAAAATACCTGGTTTATGTGCCCCTGGTTATCTGAAAAAAAAGAAAACCCTGTCAAAAAATGTAGGAAATGGAAATGGTTGTGGATTCTAAAACTGTTTATGAACTAAGATATAACTATCATATTACCTCTCTAAGAAAATGCAGTCACAAACAGACAGAGTAAAATGGAATAAAAAGATGTTGGCGTATTCACAATGAGGTGAAAATATTATTTTATGTACATGAAGTATGTTCAGAATATTATCAGCAAAAATTGGGCAACATGCTTTCTCAAAATCCTTAACAGATTTAGGTAGAAGTCAGACTTAGTCTTGTCACATTAATGTAAATGTTGAGTGTATTGTACAAGAAAACATCAGATTCGAAGTCTGAAGTCAAATGTTATATAACTCTGAGATTTCCCTTGTGAGATACTACTTTCAGTCACTGCACTAAGCTCTTGAGTACTGACATGTACTCTCAAGCCAAGTCTGAAGATCTATCAGGTATAGTTAATTTTTAAGATGAACTTTGAAAATTCATCACAATAATGAAAGTTTTCTCCCACAGTACATTGTCTTAGTTGGTCCTCATGTCCTCTCCCAATTATTTCTTGTCTGAACATCAACTCGTAGTTTCTAAGGGTATGTGCTTTCTTGTATTGCACTATTGCTCTTACTTCCAGGCTAGAAATAAAAACTAAAAAAAAACAAACAAAAAAAAGGAAAATAATAAAAAAAAGTAAAATTCCTGAGGTAATGTACCTGAAAAGCATATTATTTGCTTTCTAAAATTCTTGGCATATAAGCAAAAGTTTCACAATCAGGCACTGAGTACCTAATTTGAGGCAATTGCAATTTAATTACTAAAATTACAAGAATGCTTCAAGGTTCAACTGAAGTCAATACAAGGACTCCTGTGAGCATATAAAGTACAAATATTATGAAATGTTGAATGATCTGATAAAATAAAGCATTCCCAATCTGACTAGAGCAGTGACTATGAGTACTTAGACAATGAAAACCCTCAATGCTGTGCCCATCCTCTGAGAACTCCGTTTTAGTCAGATATTTAAAGACCTGTGGCAGTGCAGTCAATCAAGCATAATCGTGCAATATGAAGAAGCATGTCAAAAGGTTGATAGATTCAGTGAATAGGGCACTGGCTTTGAGCTCTTAAGGTCCAGTGTTAGTTCCAAGTGCTTTTTTTTATCTTCATCTTGCAAAGTATTCAAATTGCAAGAACTTTGTACATTCAGCATTTCACTTATTTCTTATGTCATAAAAATATAAAAAAAAGGCAAATAAAAAATGTTATACACTACAAAAATTATTCTTTGTTCCAGCAAAAAACCTAAAAAACATAGTCTGAAACATTAGATTTTGCACCAAAAGTTAGTGATCAGTAAACTTCCCATCTGAACTTCCTTGTCAGCATCCTAGTGATAGTAGCATCAATCAGCTATTTGTCAGAATCAGTCCCTTTTTCCCTCCACACAGCGAAGGAGAAATTTAAAGCTTCCTACAACAAAGAAAGAAGGGTCAAAAGGTGTATACACTACTGCATATAATTAATCTCAGCATTAGATGCCCGGTAGTGTTCTGCAGAGGTGTAACCTGATGTAACTTATATCCTCAGTATGCCACTGAATGCTGCGTGGCATTCCCTGTGCCACTGCTGGGACGTGCCTGAACCAGCTCGGATATTGCTCTCCTACACTTCTGTCACATTTCACATAGCACAGGAGGAGAAGCTGTTCAAAAGCCTGGGAGACTGTATGACTGATACCTTTATTCTTCAATAACAACATGAATTAAGTTGTAAGAGAAACATTTATTTTTTATAAAAGGTGGACTTTCTTAATAAATTTAGTCCTATTTTCTTTCTTGACTGTATAATATTTAAGAAATAGGCTGCACAAAAGGTGCAGTATCACAACAGAATTTTCTGACCTACTCTTAGTGTTTCAGAATAAACACATGCAGAAAAATGTTTACTTAATTCATTCTAGGTGCATCATTCTAGGAATGCACTTGTGAGCTAATGAGCATTCATGGCACATTTCTATTCACAGATAGCTCCTTTTTTAATGCTGCTGAATAATGTTAGACAGTAAAACTCTCCTTAAAATTATACTTTATACATAACGAATAAATAAAATGAGTGTCTTCTAATGGTAGCGTAGTTTTCATAGTTACAATAACTGCTTTATTCATTCATAGCTCTGCCATCCAAAACTTATGTAGCCACTGTAACTCAGTGAATATGGCTTCATCTATAGCTATCAATCTTTTCTGGGTTATTTTGTTCTTCTTTCTCATTTTATGAGATGCTACTCTAGTGAAGATGTGGCTGAATTACAGGACGTGCCTTTCTTTCCTCCTGATATTCCATTTAAGATTTTTATACTTTTTTAGACATTAAATTAGTCTATCACATGGTGAATGTTTATGGGTAACTTAATAATATTTGGTGAGACACCTCTGAGATCCTTTTTTGGGATTTTTAACTTCACAAAACACCACTCTTTCCACTAGTCTTCCTTATTTAGTCAGATTTCTGTAGACTGAATAATCAAGTGTGTAGATGATAAATTAAATTTAAAATTCAAAATTTTTAAAGATTGAGAAATAATTCCTTAGAGAAAGTACTATCCATTGTCACAATTACCCCACTCTGGTGACCACTCCATAGAAGGAATGAGACACCTACTAACTTAATGCACTAACAATATTTTTATTAATATTATTTCAAGTAGTACATAATTTTTTGCATTTTGCAACCAAATGGTTTTCACCACCATGTTTTTGGCATACAAGTACATGACATGTAATAGTCTTTTACATATATATATACATACACATCCTGGAATCAAATACTGTGCTTTAGAATAGTGAAAGGATATTGGATACTCAATATATATACTCTGCTTAAGACGTTTTAAACTCCAAATCAATGACAAGGATGGAAGCATAAATGAAGAAATAACAGGTCTAGAGCATGGTTCTAATACAAACTCATCATTTTCTGCTGTAGGCTTTCCTTTTCAGCAAGTGTAGAGAGAAAACAACAGAAAATTTCACAGACCTGGGAAGTAATTCAGTAATTTGTTCAAAATTCAGTAAGAGATTTTCTATTTGAACAAAGAAATAACTGAAAATACCGCTTCTTTTTGAGTAAGTAATGTGCAAAAGAAATAAGATGGCAGAGAGAATGACAGAGTTGTTTACCTTTAAAAATCTGATAAATTTGATAGGTAAGCATGACATTGTCATAAATGTGAATCATCTGCAGTTACCATAAAATGATAAGAGTTGAGGAAGATAACTTTATGCCTTGGGATATAAGTGATAACTCTTGAATCACAGGAAGAAACTTTCTTTCTTTCCTAGCTGCTATTCTGATGAAGTAGGTGCAATGTCACTGTAATTATGAATAACATTTTATCAGCTGCTGAACAGTTGATAAAGGACAGCATTCCAAACACCTGCTATTTAGAAAACTGACAAAAAGAAAGTTTTCAGCAGCCAGAATCATGGCGAAATCATTAAGAATTAGTGCTTCCTAAAACATGAATATTGTTCTTGTCTTTCTAGCCTGGTTTTCCATGAGATGTCGCGTCCAGATTGGAAAATAAAATAATTAGTTTTTTAGATCTTTGCTTAGACCCCTGATGTAGGCTATCTTGTGTGAATATTTAAGAAACTATCCCTAAAGATCTGCTAAAAGACATGCATAAAACTTTGTCTTTGTATTTCCTCTGACACAGAGGAGGTGTTGTGCAGAGCACTTACTGCATGTCCCTCCTTCCATTTGCCTTCCTGTCAGGGTGCAGGGGGCTGCTCCACAGTGGAAGGCAGGAGGTGGCCACAACCCAGGCAGGGCTTTGCCCTATCAAACAGGGAACAGGCCAGGAACTCAGCCAGAGTCAGAGTGGGAACAGCCTGGGGACCATAACACGAGGTGAGGAACAGTCAGGGCCAAGGTTATCCTGGGACATCCAGTCATGAAGCCAGTACTGCTGGAGGCAGGGCTGCCACCACATGGATCACACTGTTTAAACCCCTGGGCTCACCGGCTGGAAGCCACTCTTAGGAAATCCCAGCTGAGGCTGCTCAGGTCAATGGAGCCTTGTTGAAGTCCTCAGGGCCCTGAGATTTCATAGAATCGTGGAATATGTTGAGGTGGAAGAGACCCATCAGGATTGTTGGGTCCAACTCCCAGCCCTGTGCAGGTCACCCTCAGAGTCACACCATGTGCCTGAGAGTATTGTCCAAACACTTCTTGAGCTCTGCAGGCTTGGTGGTGGGACCATATCCTTGGGGAGCCTGTTTGAGTTTCTCTGGATGAAATTTTTTTCCTGATATCAAACCCAAACTAACCCTGACTCAGCTTTGTAGTCAAATAAAGTAAATATTAAGGTCATTTTTAGGGTTTTCTTTGCTGATTTTCCCCTAAGCAGCACTGACACAATGCCACTTTTTTTTTTTGCTGGGATAATGACATTTTAGACTGCATTACTGTAGTATATAATTAGTTTTTATTAAAATTTGTGAATGAGAACCCAAAAAGGTAAATCTATGATTTTAATCAGCTTAGGGCTGCCCTTGACAGGCAGTGCCATGAAACTATAAGTTCTGTAGATAATATAGATATCTAAATGCATGCACATGCACACTTACACAGACACACACATTTAAATTATAAAAGTACTACTAAGGTCTTTTCTTCAAAAGTATAAGCTGGCAGTTTAGATACATACTGTTTCAGCTCTGTGGAATAGTAGGGAATGGACAATAGGACTACCTCTGTTCTCCTTTCACAAAAGCTAATAGTTATCCATTGCTAACTTTCATGACACCAAAATATCTGCACCAACGAAAAGCATTTTTATGTTCAAGTTCCCAAGGAAAATAGCTACAAATATTTCAGTGGGCCAGTACAGGGAACATATTTTCAATCTATTGCAGGTTAAAAGACAGTAGTCAGTTGTGCCTTAGTTAAATTTCTTAATTTGTTTTGATAACTAAACTGTAGAGACAAGATTTTGCTGTTAGTTTTGTAATTGAGATATTCTCTTATGCATTTTGGCTGAGTGATTTCTCACTGTGCTTCATTTACAACTGCACAGCCTCTAGAGTCTGCAGAAATCAGATGTTCATGCTTCTGTTTCATCATGTGTTGCTTGTAATTAACTTTTATTGTCAGAACCTGTCAGACTCATGACTATCTTCTTGAACCAAAAATTATATTTGACACTTTTAAACCAAAATTAATCCTTTAAGTGATTTCTATTAATCTGGCATAGGACCAAATCCCCAACAGGTTTAAGTAAGCATAAAGATGTTGACTTCAGTGAAGAGATGATAAATTACATTAGCCAAGAATCCAACTGAGATAGCTTGGCAATGCTATTTTGAAAACATTTGACTGACTTGAAGAATTTATACTCTTGTGAGCTTTTATTTTGCAACACACATGTTGCATACGTTCTGTAATTAAAAGAAATTTAATAATAATACATATGGTAATACTTTTATTTTCACTGAATTACTCTGAATACTTGAGACACAAACCAGATTTTTAATTCAGTTGCTTGTATTAAAGTGGAAATCTGTGGCTTTAGATCTTCTGAGTCCAGAAATTATCTATTCCTTAACTGCAGCAACTCATGCTTGTAGGGCCTGGTCCAACTCCTACTCATTGATCTCAAAGTAATTGTTACACTGGAAAATCCTTACTGTCCTTAATGAAGGGCTATTTACTGGGAATCTCTGTGATGGAAAAGCAAAACTTCTCCAGCCTGATGTACAGCTGTGATCATGTCTACCTGCTGTTTTTTGTTACCATGACCTTAAAATGTCTCTTCCATGTCCTAGAGAAAAGGAGGAGTAACTTTCTCTGCTTATACTGTGACATCTGGAGCACAAGAGAGAGTGGTAACAAAATGACCTTTAATTTTTTTTGCCTTCAGTAATAGGCTTTTTTGGGGGGAAAGAGGTTTGCACCATCTGTCAAAAGCATTTCCTACCCATTTAAGAGTACCAGCAAATGTTAATAGAATATACTTACTGTGATCAAGCTGTTCTATTTCTCTTAAATTATTAGGTGGTAAAAAGAATTAATAAAAAAATAATGATGCATTGAAAATTCTTCCTTTTTTTTTTTTTTTTTTTTTTTTTTTTTTTTTTTTTTTTTTTTTATTCCCAGTGTTTCAGGACAATGGAGCATGAAATTTCAGTAATATCTCTTCATCTAAATTGGCTGATCAACAATTCCAGGGTAGTCACTACTTTTGAGTATTTCCAAGAGATTTGTGTAAGTCTGAGGCTGAAATCTCTCCAGCACGCCTGAGCATAAAGAAACAAGTGTTTAAGCATTGATTCTGGATTACAGATAATGAATGTCAGCTATTATGGGCAGGGAGAAGAAAAAGTCAATTAGAAAAAGTCAAATGCAGAGAATCCCACACACAGATAAGATCTAGAAGGAAAGGGATACTTCAAAATGGTCTTTAATTCAGAATTTCCCTTCCCAGTCTTTTATTTAAACTACTCTTTTTATCTTCTCTCCCAAACCTTGATTTGGGATTTCTGCTTCTTTGTTACTCATTGACAAGTACTTAAAATAGGTTTGAGGGTCTTAAAAAGATAGTGACAACACCTTTCTTTTGATGGAAAAGCAAACAATTATGGTCAGCACACTGAAATACTGAGAAGAGTTTTGCAGACAGCATGTACTGAGATTTCTTTCTGCAGCAGATGAACAGCAGTGCTGTGAAGCAAACTCTTCAAATGATAACTGGCCTTCAGAAGTATCACCATTACATATTTCTAATATGACAATTTATAATTTTATTGGGGACAGGGAAAGTAACGTTAGATCCTTCCAAAACTAAGATATCCCACAAAATGTTGAAATGGTTTAAATGATACAGTCCTTGCCTAGCAAATGCAAGCAGCCTTTTGTACTAATTGATTTTTGGTACCGTACATTAGAGTCCTGGTTGGAGAACTAAACATCTTACAGACAATAGTCCAAGCTTTTTGCTCCACCAAGGTCATTATTATAAATCAAACAGAGAGCTCTTCACCCTACATGAAATTATTTATAAGACTAGGAGTTTTTTTCATTTTTTAATCTGAAGATCTCTCCATAGTAGGTAATGACAGACTTTGAAAGCTTGTTTACCATAGAAATAAATCTATTAATTAAGCACTTGACTGAGGTACCTTTTTTAAGTACATAGCATATAGGATAGACAATGATCATTTCTACAGAAAAGCATATGAAATCAAAAGCATCTTTTAAGCTTGATAATGCTATTTTTTTTTTCCAAGATTGATTTTTTATTTTATACCTGAATAATTTGGGAATACTGAAATGAATTCTTCAGGTCATGGTGGTTTCTTGTCACACTGAAACATGGCTTGCCAGCCACCATGTAAGTAAACATCCAGAAAAATTTGTATCTCCGAATAAATAAGCACTGAGAATATGTCATGTTTCACACATCAACATTTAGCACACGTAGTTCTAGAGAAATTGCTTTCCTGCAGCAACCAGTCCATTCATAGGCCTTCTGTATTTTTCTGCTTTTACATTTTCTATGTCTACTTCTACACTTTTTCCACCAGGATCACTGAAGGGTTAAGATATTTTGTACCCTCCTCTTCCTCTGCATTTATCTCACATGAAGCAGCTGCGATGGTTGCAGTCACCCTACAAGGGAAATGGCAGGCAGGCTCCTCCGAGATTGCATTAGCACTCTGTGAGCAGCTGCTAGGGGAGCACAAAGACACAGTGCACTCTATCTAGCTTTTCCCAGAGTCTCAGAGTATTTTCTGTATGATAGCCCCTTTTCCAGCTGGTTTGAGAACTGGAAGTCCCAAGGCACCTCCAATAACTATGCTCGTGGGGTGATAGACCTATTCATTGCACTATTAGCAGAAGCATTAATTTCTTTGACCAAGAGTTAGAAATTATAATAAATCTGACTGATGTTACATCTGATAGTGATTTGTGAGGCCTCTCATTTTGAATATATTAATCTAAACTGCATTTGATGAAATAACGAGGAGGAAGTAAAATTGTCTTTACTTAAAACAACATAAATACTTCAGTGCAAATGTCCAGCTTTTAGGCAAAAAGTAATTCAAAATGCACACACATACATGCACGTATATAAAATTGCACCTCACAAAAACTCAGAAAAACTGGTTTGTCAGTTTTACTTTAAAAGAGAGAATAATTGTTCATAATAGTGCTAAATAAGTTGTTTTCATTCTGGAAAGTTAACTATTCAATTTCTATGTTTGAAGCAGAATATCAACTACGGACTCCAGGGGGATGTTGTCTGCTTCTTTTCATCTTCAGCAGATGAATTTTGCCTATGGTGCTTGATTCATGACTCAAGAGAATATAAAATGCTACTATAAAATAAAAGATATCTACAATGAAAATACAGTTATAGATTATTGCACAGAACTGTGATGCTCTTCAGAGAGTTTTATAAAATAGAATCTTCAAATTCCATCTTTTTTTCTGCAATGAAAAGCAAACTCATAAGACTTTCAGTTGACTTATAAAAGAATCAATCATATTTGAAAAGTTTGTGCATGGGCTGTTTAGTCTTTTGTTCCTTAACTTTATGCTTCAGAGAGACAGATCCTCAGATAGTTTTAAATATCTTAGCTAAGGGTGGAAAGATATAATGCAGGATTACAAGATCAGAAAAACTGATCAGATTTCAAATTCAGATCTAATTTCTTGTACCAGTAGGGCTAGCCAAAGATGCTTTAGAGGAAGCCTAAGAATCCTGTAGTAGAGAGCATGAGATTGTTTGTCCGACTTTTAGTTTCAATCCAGTCTTAAGCAGGAGATTTAAGCCTGAAAATTAACAGAAGACAAGAGATTTAAATAAGAAAGTTTAGCAATCCCTACCAATTAGTGCTAAATGTATGACAATTAACTCTGTAGACAGTCCCCTATTATTTATCTGTATATCTATTCCAATTTCTTTGTTCTGGTCACTTTCTCTGGCAATGGATTAGGCATATTTTTGAAAAGTATTTTTTATTAATTTCCTCTTTTCATTTCAGGTCTACCATGTAGTCCCATTGCTCTTGTATTATTACAACTGAGAGCAAGCAAAGTCCTCCGGCAGCTTCACACATTTTTTAATAATTTTCTTTTTTATGCACCTATTTCCTTGGCTAAGTGAACCTAATCTTTTGTCTCTATTTTAATACAAGGGTTTTGTCAATTTCTGACTAACCTCTATTCACTCACCTGTGGTGTGCCAATGATTTTCTTAATACAGGACAATTGGTCCTCAAACCAATATTAAAGGTGAAATCTCATTATCATTTCATTTGGTTTTACTGCAGCCATTTTCTTATTATTGACTACTGTTTATCACATGCTCAAACACTGAAGGCTTTTTGCCACTGTTTTTTAGTTAGGCACTGCTTTTTTATTTGGAGCAGATGAACACATTAATATTTAATAATTCAAATTTAGAAATATGAATCGGTTTTGCTTTGTATGTTTTTCTCATTTTGTTTTGAGATTTGAGAGTAGGCAGGAAAATACTGCTTTGTCTTAGCTGCAGAAGCCGTTCTGGCATCAGTCTTACAGAACAGTAACACCTCTGTCTCACAAGATGGGCTGAACACAAAGTATTGGAAGTCTTCTGTCTAGACAGTTCATCCCAACAAGAGGCTACATCCAAAAAGACATTGTCTGGTCAACATAAAGAAAGAACTTTTGAATATGTAGATTTTGTAGCAAGCCCTAAAGCAAGCTTGTTTTTTGCCTTTTTTTTTTT
>VXBB01000009.1:74579-142042 GCA_013399915.1 Illadopsis cleaveri | reverse complement strand
AAAAAAAAAAAAACCCTAAAAACAAAAACACACCCAAACAAACAGTAACATGCTGACTTCCATTCTTACATATGACAAGCAAAAATACTCTTAAAATGGCAATCTATTTTTTCTACCAGGTATGTGAGGGTGATGGGTTTTTTAGTTTTTTCCAAACAGAGCAGCTGCAACTACTAGCAAATCAAAGAAATTCTAACACTCTGGTGTAAGGACTGCAATTTTTTCACTTTACCAGAGAGCTCAAGTAGTGGCTCTTAGCTGTGCTTACAAAAAGAAACTGCAGAGGTCTGAAGCATTGTCCAGCTGTTGAGAAACACAGGCACGCCACCCAAAGAAAAGCCAAATCAAAACTTACATAATCCCTACCAGAAGTGAGTTCCCTAGAAATATTCTGCCGTATGCTCATAACTCCTTATGAAATAAAGGATACAGTATCCATGCAGTGTTTTAACTAAAGGGTAACAAGCAATTTTCTTCATGACTGTATTTGATTTTATCATCTAAGTGTTTAGATCTACACTGGCTCAAACACCACCTACAATTATGCCAACACTTTGTCAAAAATAACTTCATATATATTTTTTAAAAAAGCAAACCCAAACCCACACCAGATATCTATTTTAAGTCATGGAGTCAGGAGAAATTCAACATGCTGGAATCCCCCATCACCATCTAGAGGGTGTTATCAGACAGCGCAGTGAGGTGCAAATAGAAAGGGACTGAGACAAAACCATTTGAAAACAAGAGAAAGTCTTCACTTCCTCCTTTCATAATTCATAGAAAAATATAAGAATTTCTGGTTTACCTTCTTTCCAACCCACTCCATCTCCCTTATATATCTTCTATGCCCTATTTAACTCTGTTTGGTTTCCGTATTCTTTTCCCCTAGAGCATTTTGCCAATATTAAGAAAAANTCTTCACTTCCTCCTTTCATAATTCATAGAAAAATATAAGAATTTCTGGTTTACCTTCTTTCCAACCCACTCCATCTCCCTTATATATTGATTATACATCTTCTATGCCCTATTTAACCTGTTTGGTTTCCATATTCTTTTTCCCTAGAGCATTTTGCCAATATTAAGAAAAAAAATTAGCATTAATGACACACTGTTCTCGTGTGCCATTATTTCTTTTCAACTTTTTAATCCAACTGAGTTATGCTTTATGTTCTATTTTCTTCTCTCCCAGTACAAGAAACTCATACACAGGCATAGGAATGAGCAAGCACACTCTCCTGCATAACCACATCCTCCTACTGTTTATAAACATCTAACCATCTCTGGCCACAGCCTTTCATCATTTATTTACAATAAATATTTTTCAATCCTCTAATTTTCCTCCGGTCTCTAGTTCCCCACCTAAGTTGCTGTGTGACCTGACACCAACCCAGCAAAGCATTTATACTACTCAATATCTTTGTAACACTGTAAACGTCTCCTTAATGGGTTTAGGAGCTCAGAGCAAAACACTCAGTGTCCTGAAGAACCGAAGTTTTCCTTCTATCAACTGATGAGAAGATTTTTTTAATTTGTGGCATCACCTCTGAATCACTTCCTGGAGAAGCTTCCAGAACAAAACCACAGGGCTGTTCTTACCCTGCCATCCCACAGCACCCAAATTTTTAAACCTTCTGGGTTTTTGCTTGTTATGAATACCACATGCACAGTCAACCATAATAAATATTATCTTGATACATCTCTTTTCCAGTGTCATGATACTTATTCATTTCAGTATCCTTCCCACAGGCCCTAAGTATTGTTCTTATGATTATTTTGGAAAACCTCACAGATAACTAGTCATTTCATTCCCAAAGTAGTGAGAAAACAGAATTATTTTCCTGCTTAAATACTACCCATATCGAATGAACAGGTTACCATTTCTTCACCCCTCAGAAAGCAGGAACAATAGCTGTAATGCTTTAATCCTTCAGGTTAATTGAAAATCTTACAAGTCTTCATCTACCCACCATGAAGTTTAATAGAAATTTCTCCCATCATAATGCACAGGTTTAAGTGGTTATGCATGTGACCCCTAAACTCATAACTGATTACTTCAAAGAGCCTGTAGTTTTAGAAGGAACAAACAGTGATAATGCACTATCATAAATTGGAATAATTGTAGAGATTAAAAAAGACAGGAGAGAGAGAAACTCAGCAGAATTTTTGTTCTTCATTTGCTTTTTTGCACTTGGGGAAGGAAGGTAACTTGTTTGGGATATTTGGAGAAGAAAAAAAAATCACATTTTCTTCATCAGAAGTATTTTTTTTGGTCACCACTAAAAGCCCAAAACTCGTTAGAAAACGGACACGTAAAACTAAGTTTGTCTCTTCCTGTTATTTGAGGCTATCTTAGTGAAGCACATACAGGAAAACTGCTCAGCTCTAAAGGCCCTCCTCCCAGTTCTGAAAACAAAGTCAAAAAATAAAGCAGAGCTCTCCATCCATGCCTGTCCTTTAATTATCACATTTTTATAGAGCACCTAATTTCACTGGGCATTGTACTTAGCACCTCCAACTTCTGGAATGGGAGATGAGAGCAGAAACCAAGCTTTCCTCTTATAAACATACTTTCCTTATGGAATAAATTTAGAAATGTAAATTTGTAATTTTCCAAGCACAGAACAACAACGGTGGCTGGCAAATAGGGACACCAACAAAAACACTTTGTTTATAAACACACAGAAAAATAAATCATGTTTTGAAACTGTCAGTGTATCATTTTATTGGCTTTACCACACATGAATTAAAGAGCAAGCTCTGACAATAGGAAAAACAATTAAATTCTGTTTGTTTCTTGCAAATGAAGCACATCCAGTTTGCAATCGTGGTTTGAATATATGAGATCCCTTTCAACATCTGTGAGTAAGGAAGATGAGAAAACCCAAGCACATCTACAGTGGAAAGGGACTCATCTGGAAAAAAAAATCACTTATTTAAGTTGGGGTAGAAAATAGAGTTGAAATAGAATTTTTCCCCTGTCAATCAACAGGCCTTGATTCTCGATAGATACTATCCAGAGGCCAGTAACACGTTTGCTGCAGCTTGTAATCATTCCTGTCTGTGCTATTTACATATATTTATCATATGTGCATACACACACACTCACAAATTATACACATATATATGTGTTTGATTACAAGCTGTTACTCATTTATGTTTTTTCCCTAGCTGAGGAGCACTACTTTCCAATCTCTCTTTTTCTGTAAAATTACCTGGAAGCACATGTGACATGATTTCCATTAACTGAAGTACTTACACACAGACTGAACACATCTCTGCAAGTTATGCCCTAACCTAGACAGAAGTTACTGAAAAGAATAGATGAAATCCCTCTGATCATCCCACTCCTTCTGTCAATCTAGATAATATAAAGCTTCCTCCTACTTTCACATCACTAACAGTTGAACTTTGTTATTTCATATTAAAAACAACAAGGAGGAGAAAAACATGTATTTTAAGGACTTGTAGAACTAAAGGTTTACATGCATTTTCCCTCTACTTACCTTATCTCTAAATGACCTTTTTTAAGGTAAATTCCCAAGGAGGGTGAAGTTCCAAAATATTTAGCAGCTGTTTATTTATATTTTTTTTATTTATTTAATGCTTTTATCTCTCCTTTTCAAAAAGACATGACTGTGATGCAAAGATTTCCCATGCTAGCATGCCATCCCCCTGGAGTGAAGTTCTTCATTAGACGATGGCATCTGAGTTCTTTGTGAGACAGAGCACTGACCTATGGGTCAGAAGCTTCATGTAGCTGTACTGGTCTGACAGTAGGATGCTTAAAAAAGCACAGTGCAGAAGATGTGCAGTAAAGGAGAACACTTTAGACATAAATAAAGACATGCAACATCAAGAGGGGGAAATCTACAACTGACAATCTCACTCTTTCAAATTTTCCTCAATTTGATAGGCTCCTTTGCCTCAAACAAGGCACAGGAGCAAATTTCATCACAGAACCTATTAAAAATGTGCACTCACAAAGCATTTGGGTCAATACCTCCACTTTGACTACATTGTTTTATTACTCTCTTAAAACATTTTATTTCTACATTATTAAATGAATGAATGTAGGAATACCTCAGTGTAATTAGCTATGTATGTCAGCCTGAGTCATTGAAATAATTCATTATATATGCTTTGCTTTAGATAATGGCCCATTTGTACTGTGATTTGAAGTGGAAGGGATATACTTGTTACCAATGATTACTTTGAGGTTTACACTTTTGATCTTCTTCCAAAAGATGCCTTTCTATACCCCCTAGGCAGGTTTCTCTAAAATCGGAATAGAGAATGAATTGTGAGAAATGAAGTGGGAAGAAAGACACAAGGTCCTCAGTTGCCACGTTCATTTAAGGGTTTTTTGCATTACAACCAAATTGTTCATTACCAAGACATTCTGGGACTCAGTTCAGAGGTTACTAGAGAGCCACAGAAAATGGCTCCAAACCTTTTCATATCATACTTCAAAATTGTGGTGGGTGACTTACACTGAAATAAAAAACAATACAGACTCCAGTGATGAAAATATATCTAAGTTCTCCCTCAAGCAGATCTGGCTGACACCAAGTGGAATACGTATCTCTGTTCAGTGGTCCAGATCATCAGTGCTAAAATTCACATACCTGGGATGATTCCCTTCTGTATAGAAATTCTGCCTAAAAACATAATTTTTTTGACTGACATTTAGAGTGGGGAGGGGAATCATTGAGGTCAAACTAAATTCAGCGATGTTGACATGGTTCTCCATCCCAAATGACAAACTACTGCTATCATCACTTCAGTCTGTTTACTGCAGTTTAAAGCTCAGTATTAAGGAAATGCAAAGTAATCAACCAGAATAATCATGTACAGACAAAGGACAATTATCAACAGTTCAAAGCTATGGAAAAAATATGTAATTCCCCAGAGGCAAACTGGGATGCAGAAAAGTTGTAAGAACCCAGTAATACTCTGCAAAAATGTAGTATTATGTAAATGTTATATATTTCACTCTTGATTATCCAGTAGGCTTTATCCCTGTGGATTGCATCTGTTCTCAGGGACCTCAAATCACTGCTGATTGAACAGATTATTATAATCTATTACTAGAATAAATCCCAGAATAGATGTTACACTACCACTCAGAAAAAATAAACCATAAAACTTCACACCACCACCACCAAAGAACCTAGTATGCAGAACTTAGCTCTTCAGCTCCTCAAATCTATCATCTGTCATTTATCTCTGTTCTTTTTATGAGTGACAATGGCTATTTTTTAAAACAGGAGAGCAAGAATGGATATAAGGACAGGTAATGAAAAAATAATGCAGTAACCATAATGAGGATAATCAGGTGTTCAAGCATTTCCTTAATTAAATGGCTGGTGGCAAGAGAAACTCCTTCAACAGCTACATAGAACAAACTACATTACAACTAATAGGAGCAGGAGGGGAAAGAGTAGGAGCAAGTCAGGAGAAAGATCTGGTAGTATTCAGTATAAAATTCAATATTCAATATAAAATTCAGCTGAGAGCAAGAGCTGCAAAAGGATGTGCTTGCAGCACAATCCCTGGAGGAGAAAAGAGGAGGGCATCTCATATGTCTGCAAGGAAAAACATTTCTATTGTTTTCTAGTAAAAATATTCAAGAAAGCAGAATTGGAACTGAAACTCAAATCTATATACTATATAACAGTATATATACTACTATCTCAGTGCAATTTAACTTTCAGAGCAACATAATACAATAATCTTAATAACCAGCAAGTAACAAATAAATAATTCTGAGTTCAAGATGATCTGATTTCTCAGCTTTTCCTATATCTGTGGCCACACACAATATGTGCTTAAACATTTAAGGTTTAGATGTATGTTCACCTGTGTTCACCTTTCTTCCAGTATTGCCTGGATCAGTTTTAATATCATATTAGACATCAAAATTTGTGACCATAACTAGAAACCTGGCAACACAGTCCAATAGCATCATACTGGCTCTCCAAAGGGATGGGAAAGCTGAGCTCTCTTGGAAGCAAGGTTGAGGTTGCAAGGAAGATGGAAAGAAGAGTAGGAAAGCACAGGGAAGCAGAGCTGCGAAACTGTTCCTGGCCCTTCAGCCACAGATGTTTCAGGCGGTATCAAGTACGGCTTTTGTTCATCCATTCTCAAATCCAGCCAGGTGATACATTTTAAATGCATGCTGATGCTAGGTGTGGGTTAGGCCTACACAGTTAGGTCCAAACACAGTCTAGACAACCTCCCATACTCACAATAAAAGGTTTTCTGTTTCAGAAGAGCATTGCCTATCTTGCCTCTTTAGAAAGGAAATAAATTATTGACTAAACTTTTTAAAATGTAGTTTTATGTAGATAAAGTTTTTGTTTTAATAACTTCGAATCATAGAGTCTGCTGAGTTACAAGGGACCGATCAGGACCACTGAGTCCAACTCCTGTGTGCCAGATTTATGTTCTTGTGCTCTCTCGTGGTAACAAATGCAACAGAGGACAGATTCTCAATGGTTCTTCATTCTTTCAATATTTCAACATAAAAAAGTAAGAGAACCCCTATATTAATCATCATAGTGGCAAAACAGTCCACTAATAACTCAGTGTTGTATGGATTATTTCATCAGGACAGGCTGGGAAAGATAAAGCTTGCAAGCTAGCTACAGAGAGGATGACAAAAAGAAGATATCCGTAAGTCCAATACTCAGCAAGCATACAAAGACTTTGCATCAGCCCCCACTGGAGGTCCCTTGGTGACTTTAGAATAGAGAACAATCAAAAAAACAAACAAAAAAATCCAGCAGATGGCTCTAAATGAGGAGAACAGAGACAGGTGACTAACTAGCCTGAGAGAAATAAAAATAAAATGGGAGCAGTGCCACAGTGTTATCATTTTTGTAGAGCCACCTGGAGAGGTAGCAGTCTTATCAATGAATGCCAAATATGAATAGTACCCATCTGCTCACCCTAATAAATAACCCTTACTAGAAAAAATACAAAAGAACATAATTCCCTTGGCACTACTCATGTATTCAGCAGACCTGTTTGTTTAAAATATTTATTTGGGTCTTACATGGCTATTTGCTGACAACACAATATTGCTTTAAGATGACCTGTGGAATCCTGGAGCAAGTCAGCAGCTGTAAGAATTCATGAAAACAGAAAGCTTCAATAACTTCATTTTTAACAAGCAAAAGCTCTGCAATTACCACTGCTTTCAAAATGTCTTTAGAAAGATATTTCTGACCAACTGAATGGACTGATAGCAAAACCCTGAATGAGAGGCACTTCAAAGTCTGGAAAGTTAGTACTCCTCTGGAGGTAACAGCAGCAGCAAGTATCTCCATTCAAAAAGAACCTCAAGAACCACATACAAGATCAGATTACCTCCTCTACTGTCCATCCCAAACAGCAAAGAGCAACCATTCTGCTGATTCTAAGTGTGGATTGAGAAAGCAGGACAGACATGGCTGGAGGTAAAATGAGAAATGCCCAGGTCTCCTGACATACTGTCACAAAAAGAAATGGCATGGAAGAGAAGACTGAAGCAGGCAGATAGGTCTGCCTTCGAGTTTGAAAGCAAAATGCCTCTTCTTAAGCACTAACCTTTATGAACTCCAACCACTGCTTATGTAATGAAGGCGTAGGAGTATGGAAGAGAAATTCGAACTTGCTAAAACTGAGACACTTCCAAGCTGGACTTTTGATTCAGTGGTGTATTTACTTTTCATAGATGACATACACAGCTGGAAAACACCCTGGTCTGTTTAGTATCTTCAATTCTACCACCTCCATATAAGCAATATAAGTCTGGATTCTCACAAAATTATCCAGAACAGGATAGGCCACTGTACACAGCTACTACCATCTTCGCAAATGTTTCACATAAATGTTTTGGCATTAAATTTTGGCTTTCATATGGCAAAAATATGACAGAATTAAACTTAAAATATGCATATACAAATGTGTATGAAGGGAAGGAAGAACACAACAGAAAGCACTTCTGAGGAGAGAGAAATCACAAAATGTGAGCAAACATGTGCCCACATGTCTGCACACATGGGGTCAGAGTTCCGTGATAGTTCCTACAACAGATATTTAAAAACTCCCAAACAGCACTTCACCAAAGGCAGCAGGTACTGCACTGGTTGCTATAGACTCAAGCACCTTCACCAAGCACCAGCTGGCTCTTCCAGCTGAATCATAAAAGACAACAATATATCCATGCACATTATTTCTGCTGCTTTGTACTGCCTGCCTTGGCATGAACACAGTTAAGTAATAAAAACCCACCAACACAATTTTGTTCACCTGTGAACTGGCTCACGCTTTTTGAAATAATAGGAGCAAGAGTCCTCTGATACAAAACCAAACAGAAGGTGCAGTTTAAATCCAAACAAACAAAGCCTTCCACCAAAGAAAACAAATTTTCAAGGTCAATTTACAGGATTTTAACTGTAGCATTTTTCGCATGACATTCTCTTTTTAGTCCAACTGAAACAGCTGATTTTGGTTTTTTTAAATAAGTATTTTTATTAAACACTGGCAGCAAAGCGCAAATCACTGAAAATCTGAATGTGAAATGGACATCCTTAAGTTTTAATTTTAGTTATTAAAAACAGCCAGGATAAAATTTAAAGCTTTTTAATGTTAATCACTCAATGTTAGTAGCAAAATATTCCTCCTATTCCCTCCTGTTGACTGCATCTTGTATTTAAAACACCTGTGTTTCAATATGAGTAAGGTCCATTGCCATGGCAGACAGATTTTGCCCATGCTACAGGAAAGAACAGAGGCAGCTGGTGCCAGAGCCATCTCCTGACATCTTTGAGAATGGCACAAAAAAAAAAATAAACTTTAAAAACACAACATATATTCTCATTTTATCAAGCATTAAACTGTTCTCATTGTGATAAGAAAAAAACATGCCTGTAAGTGGTATCAGTCCATTGACACCATTCCATACCCTTTTCATAACCGTCCTCCGCAGACCTCCCAGAGCAGGGCATCCTGCCTCTGGCATGCACAACACTGAAATACATTTTAGAAGAAATTGTAACCATCTAACCACACATATTCCTAAACTTTAATCTTTGAAAACCTTTCACTTTGCTAAAAGCCTGCATTAAAAAAGAACAAAACAAAATCCACAAAATTTAGTAATTTCCTTTTAAAATCAGGATTTTTTACTGATTAAAATCCTTAATCAGTAAGGATTACTCTGTCCAGACTTGAAAATATTTCAGGATTGTAGAATTTTGGCTCAGAAATCTCCCTAGGAACAAACATTTCTATTTGTCTCAGTGAAAGCAGGTTCAGCTTTTGATCTTTTACGATTCCTCTTCAACATGAAATTTTATCACACATGGCACCTTAAATTGTTCCAGCTTTGTTTAATCAATCTTTTTTCTTGAACACATCCAGAACTATTTAGGATCTGCTCATTTTATTGCAAAAGCAGAGTTTTTCTTCCCTTGCCTCTTCACCCAGGTTACCAGACTGAGTAATGGTCACCGAAAATAAAACTTGCTAACTTGCCCATCCATAAAAATGACACTTCAGGAACCTGTAATTCATAGATGTACAAGCAGCAGACAGATCCATTCCAATTTAAATAATCTGAATCAGAGCCTGAAGGGCCAGCAGTTAGAAAATGGTCATAATTTCATATAAACAAAGCAATCAATGGGTAATCAACAACACAATAAGTATAAAATCTCAGTTTTGTCATGTACCACTGAATCTTTTTAATAAACTCATCTTGGCTTCTTTCTATCGAGAAACTGAGGGATTGGGGGAAAAATGCCCTTAAAAGTATGATATCTACCTGTTTTAAAAGATTCCTCCCTAAGGAAGTGGACCTATGAAGTGGAATTATTTTAGTCACACTGGATGAACAAATTAAATGGATGAAATCTTTGCTGATGCTGGCACCAGGTTAATTCAGCTCCCACTCTAGGTTAGGAACATCAGAGGTTTTCTGTGACAACAGTCCTAATGCTGGCAAAATCCAACCAGCCTGCTATCAGACAAGTGAAACAGACTGTTCTCTGTCATATTATACTCGAAATCAACTTGTGTCAACTGAATCAAGGGGATTTGCTTTAGCTTTTAAGCTGTGTATCTACTCTAAGGGTGTGAATCTATTTGGCCTTATTGTAGTATGCTAGGGGGAGTTTTGCTTAAATAATTCTGCTGGTTTTCCTGGCTGGCTTGGAAAATTAAGAAACTTCTGCATGCAAAGCAAACAAAAAACAAACCAGATGCTCTTGGTGCACAGTAGATGAGAGTGTGCAGCTACCTAGACATCCTTAATTATTTTCAGCAAATAAGTCATCTGGATAAAGCTGTTTGTGGTAGTAAAGGTTGTGGACTCCTCTGTTGAGGTAATCTCATCTTGGAGCACTTGGTGTTTCATTAACAAAATACAGCATTTTTTTCTTGCAACTAGTAAAAATAAAGTGAAGTCATAAGGAGAACCCACTATCTCTTTCTGTAGCACCTAGGGAAGGCAATAAAAGGAGATTTTCAGGTTTTTCATGCCACTTGTAAGATAATCTGTTACTACTAAGCAATGGCAGAGAGCTCCCTTATTGTGAGAAGCAGCAGACCCTCGGTCAGCCAAGACCTTTTAGCCCTGAATATTCAAGAATCAGGTATTTAAAAGTACTTATGTTTATTTATTACCTTATATAAGAAGGGATTATGATGACTGTAAGACACAAGGCTACTTGCATTACACAGCAGTCATCAGTGCCTGGTGAACATTCATCCCCCAGGCTATGGTATATTTGTACCTAGGAATTTATTTTAGGATCACCAGAGAACTCTCAAGAATTACCACAAAAAACTTTCTATAGAAATGCTGCTTCACATCTCACTCTGTTTATGCTCTGTCTTGCTATGAGGATAAAAGCTTAGTTCCAAATGCAAATCACAGATTGCAAATATCAGAAGGTGCTAGATGTGTCATCAGAAGGGAAACTCTAATAGCAACCATCAGCAGGAAGTACAACCACAGTTTGCTAAAAATTTTGTATTCACTTCTGGTGATGACATCTTGATATAGTATCATCAGTGATGCTCCAAATGGGTTCAGTTTGATGGGTGCATATCTTTGGTTCTAGTGACACTATATTTTAAGAATGATGCATAGTAAGACATAATTTCACAATGTAAATATATTACCTATATATGCTTTGCCGCAAAAAATTCTACTAGCTTGTAATCCTATTTTTTAGACAGCACCTTATATTTCAAGGAATGGAAAACAATTCGATATGAAACCACTAGCATACTTTTTAAAATCAAAAAGCACTTTGAATACTTTCAGCAACAAAATAAGGTCCCCTAAGTGCAGATTCTGGCTTGACCATGCACACCTGAGGCAGGAACTCCAAAAGTCAGATGGTTTGGCTGCAGTGGTGGGGTGGGGTGACCGTGTGTTTGTGTGCTTTCTGCAGGTGTGCACATGGGGAATGTGGACTGCAAAAATATATCCTACTCTGTCAAACCACTTCAAGTTGCATAGAGCATTTTTCCATGTACTATAATGCTCAAACAATCAAATTTGCATCAGATGGCCCACTCTAATTGTTGAAGCACAGATTGTATTATTTCCACAGCTCAAAAAAACTTTGACAGATACAGAAAATATAGCAAGACCTGCATTTCTCCACCATATTTTGGAATTGCAGTAATTTCCCCTGGAATGGGAAAAAGCAGATACCCAATTCTCAAATTGGATAATCATTACTGCTTACCTCTCACTGGTGATATAGTTACCACAAAGGAGCAGCTTTATTAGTACTACTGGAAGATTAGAGAAATGAAATTTTAAACACCCTTGCAAAATTGCAGGGCTGGACAAAAAAACAGTACAAGGAGAAGAGTTTGTGCTGAACCTTGCTTTCAGGATGCATAAGGCCTCTCTTTCAGTTCAGAAATTGCAACTTAGTCATCTGAGAAAGAAGTATGAGCTCCAGGATAATATGATCCTGATACAAAGTACTCAATGGCTTGGCAACTAGAATTCACTTCCCCATCAAAGCCACTCACAACATGCACAACCTTGCCTAAAATCTCAGTTACAAGTCCTACAGAGAATTAATGCATCAGTTATGGTGAAGGTCTATCTCCCATTTTCTAGCTTCTCATGGCAAATAGTGTATACAAAGGAGCAAAACTGCCCACAAGAAAAGCAAAATCTAATGACAGTAAGAGATGGACAGTCCCAGAACCAAGCTTAGGGATGACTTTTGAAGATAACCCCCAGACCAATCTCCTTTAGAAATCAATAAAAGCTTTACTTCTGTATTTCACAGAACTACAGGACCATAGAATAATTTTGGTTGAAAGAGACCACTGGAGGTGGCCTAGTTCAAAACCCTGTCTAAAGCAGGTCACTCAGGGACTTCGCTGGTTGGGTTTGAAAGTCTCCAGCAAAAGTTTCCACATCTTCTCTTAGGCAACCTAATTATGGCTCATTTGGATTTTGTGCTCTCCCCACCATGAGTTCTTCATTCAGAGAGATGCACACAAAACAACTGCTTGCTAATACACAAAAGCAAACCTAGAGTTGGCCTAACTGGTGTTTTTGAAAAGGGAAAATGGGCAGATACTATATGTGCAAAACTTGGGAAAGATTAAAGGTTCACAAGTCACACAAAAAGAAATCTCACACTTATACATCTACTTCTCAAGTCTTAGAAGCTGCACTTACTATTTACTTCCATCTATTTGGTCTATGCCTGACCTGTAGTACATAATGCACTGTAAATATCCTACCTTTCCTTTTCTTTTAACACTACAAAAGTTAAATACTAACTGGTTTCTTGAACTATTTTTTTAAATTATTTTTCACAGTTATGGATTTACATCCCAAAAAACTAGAGTATTTGTAATTCAGAATTTAGTTGTGGAAATGAGGGTGTTATACCACAAAATCAGGAGATTTTTCATTTTAAAATAATTCATTTTAGATGTCATATATCACAAATGGAGATGTTAATTAATGCAGAAAAGCTGATAGGTTTATGACAAGCTATCGTGTATACTTTTCCAGATGATGGCAACACACTGACAGCTTTAAAGAAGTAGATGTGTTACTGTAAGGTTTATTGTCTAAGCAGCCTACTCTTTCTGCAGCAATCTAACAGCTTACATTTACAGTTGATTATAACTTCTATTATGTTCCAATATTTACTAATCATCTCAGAGACTGTGAATAACAGTAGCATTTGTCTCAAGCTCGCTCCTGTAGACACTTCTAAAACTCTAAAAGACACCATATGCAATGTTTTCTCTTAAAGCATCCATTCTCAGTTCTTTTAAAGTATTTCATACAGCACTATTCTATTTTCCTCTTCCATAAGATGTGTCAGCCAACAGAACATAATTCATTCTCAGGTTTACAGTAAGCTTTCTTTTGCAAGCAGCAGAACTAGCAAAAGTTTATTTCCTCTGTGTTTGGCAGCAAAGTTAGTTTGCAGATGCAGTGGTAAGGGACAAATTCATCCTGCTACCTCTGCTTTGGCTGCAGAGTTCATAGGGTTTATCTCCTTCATTAAGCCCTTTATTCTCACACACCACCTGTACCTTGCTGTCTTTGGTGACCCAGACATTCTGCATGAAATTTAACTTAAGTGGAAAAAGAAGGCCGACAGCAGATGCACAAATACCATCTTGGAGACATAATTTCCTTAGGCCTTTATGCTGAAAGCCTAGAACTTTTAAGAAAAGTATTAAACTCAACCTAACAGTGTCTTCAAAATGTGATGGCAAAACATCGCACCCAGCAAGTGGAAGTAGCACTCTGGTTCTCAGAAATGATACAACTTTAGTTTATTCTCACTGATAAAGGTCATTGCTAAAGCAATCTGCCACTCTGAGGGCAGATTACACTTACATACATCCCCTTCACTTCTTTCATATCATTCATCCAGGATACTCCCTGCTTTCACCGGGCTGCAACACATTTAAGTGCGAACAGATTGATTAACAACCAGAAATCTGAAACAAGCTGCCACTGCATTTCACTGTAGACGAGCGGGGATTGCTGGTGAGACTTCGTAGAGTCAAACCATACATGCACAGGGGGGCTGTGCAACACAAACTGCACATTTCAATATGGGTGAACCCAGACAGAAGACAGAGTTATTGCTTTCTAAGGGTTTGCTTTTTCAAAAATTGAGAGGTACGACAGCAATGGCGACTTTTTTTTTTTTTTTTTAAACAGTAGAAACACACAGAAAAATACATAGAAACAATAAGCTATTTCAGGGCCAGAGAGGTTGAACTGACATATTCAAGCACAAGAAACGAAATCCCAACTCCTAATCAGTAGAGGTCAGACAACTATTTTTCAATTATATCCTAGAAATTGTGACAGTCATCAAAAAGAAGGTTTGTGACAGAGTAAGAAAAGTTTTCCCAACTTGCACAATAATATCTTGATTTTTTAACTACATATAGCTAAGTTTTTAACTATATGTAGTCTCAAAATATATAACATGCAAGATAGGATATGTTGCTTCACAATACATTAATATATTAAACAGTATTTTTGCTTTTAATTCTGTCTGACACCAAAAACATAGACTCAGTATACATTTTTATCTATCTGTTTTTCAGATTTCTACCTTAAAAATATCAGTCTCTTTCTAAAAAGAGTTACTAATTTTTAGTGAAACAAAGACAAATGAGAAAAACCATTTGCTTACCAACATCCCTTCTCAATTGCAAATGCAGAAGTAGCAATATAAGCTCATCAATCAGCAGCTGGAAGCATATAAAAAAATAAATACTTACATCACCTACGTAATTCCTTTTCTGTTGTCTGGATCACTCCCTCAAGCATACAAATATTTGTGTAATACACTCCAAAATCATTGCATATGATAAACAATAACACATCAGCGCAATCTAAGCATACGTCATGCTTATTTGAGGGCAATGTCTGCCTCAAAAGGTGCCTATGTTCTGCATTATGTTATTTGCAGTTCCTACAAAATGTTTTCGTGTAAAGCAGTAGAGAAAATACCACCTAAAACCTCAGCATCTTGATCGTATAGTATTTAATGTTGCTTCAGTAACTTTTAAATGCCCTTGAGAACAAAGATGTCAAGGTTTCTTTTAATATTTTTTGACACAGACCTAATTTTTTCAGGTTAGTTTTCATTGACAGGTATGTAACTGACACCTTAGAGTATTCTTATTTATTGTGCTAAAAAATGGGTGCAAATTCCCAAAGGTATAAGCAAATCCAAGTGACAGATTTATGGCTAGTTACACAACTGCTAAACTGAGTAAGTGTGGTGTTAGCTTACAAGCCTTTCTCCCTTGATTTTTATACATACTATTCCTACTTATGCAACTAACCCAAAAGAAGCCTGGTAGCTTTCATAAACTTTTAGACTACCAATCATTCAGACTTACAGCAGGACCTGCCAAAGCAAACAGGACACATCCACGTGGAATCTTGTATCTAGTGTCAACACCCAGAGCCAGCTCCCACCACCCTTCCTCCCTCAGCCCAAGCAGGACCTCAACTTCACCAACGGCCCCAGGTAAGGCACTGGGGCAGCTCAGCCAATAATGAACAATACAGGAATAAGGTGATAGAAACCTGGCTCAGGGTAAAAACATTTCAAATGTATCAGATGAGAAATTTAGCCATTCTGAACTAAAACTCGCCAACAGCTTTGCCTACAAATTTGCCCTTAGCAGAGGAGTTTTCTCTAGTTGCTTCTCAAACTTGCATAAATATAAAGGTATCCCACCATGAAGCTGCACTGCTTTACAGAATTTTTTTTAAAAAATAAAACTACAACATCAATAGAGATACCTTCAATGTAATCCATGACAAAAACATACTCTATTGAATAATTAAACATCCAATACTAGAGAACCTAATTGCTCTGAGGCAAAGAGAACCTATCAAAATTTTGCATTTTTAACACTCAATGTTAAATATAACATCTAGGGGAGAGAAGAGGTGTTAATGTATTTCAAAATTAGATCTAGAACAAAGCAACAATTTGCTCCCTTTTCCAGCACAGAAATATTTTCAACAACATAGAAATAGATCTGTTTTATGTGTAATAAGTGAAAGATGAGCAGATTCAATCTTATCATTAGCAAGAAAGAATAAGAGGTTTAGTATAAAATGTATCTTTAAAATGGAAGTCCACCACTAGGAAAGGCAATTGTGGGTACTTCTCCACTTGCCACATCATAGACACACAAATATATTGGTCTTTATAATTACCACCTCAGTAGGTAAGGAACTAGAAAAGCCAACATCTCAGCATTTCTCAAGCTTGCTACTAATTAAATCACATGCATACTGGTTCAATCCAAGGATGATCAAAGTTAATGAAAAAAAAATTTCAGTTTAATTCAATGAACTGTGGATCAGTTCCAGACATCTAGCTGCTACTCCGTCCTCTTTCTTCTTTATCAAAAAGCACTCCAACAGTGTGAAAGTGGAGTCCATATGAGTATACAGATTTTGTGATTTTGTATTTCCCCTAAGATCTGAATTTTAAATTAATTATTTGACAGTTGACTGCACTGCATAAAATTAAGTAATCTTTTCCATGAAGGCGGATTAGAGGCTATTCCAGGTTTGGAAAGAAAACTGATTACTAATATTACTGTTACATCAATAGCTTTAAAAGATTTCAACAGTCTCCTTCACACACATACACATTCATTATAAATTTATTTGTGTCTCACCGTTCACTCCTGCAACAATATATTACCATACCTGAGCATGTAAAATGTCAGTCCAACACATTGGAAATAAGGCACTAAATTTATAAGGCTTTCTAAGACTAACAGAAAGACAAATTAATGTCATCTAAAGAAAAAAAAAAGAATCAGTGCTCAGATCAAGTATCTATTTTTAGTTACATCTGAAATGCAATGTCACAACGGCCAAACAACTTCAGTAAACTGGACATAACATTTATGAAACCCATCTGAATAGCCTTTGCTTCAATTCTTATTAACAATGTTTTTTCACATTCTCTTTTTCCCTAAATATTTGTATTAAAAATGATAATTTAATTTTAGCATCTCAAAACTCATCTCCCAGTGCTGTCCAGGTGCTTCGTAGCCATGGTTTCAGCAAACGTCCTTTCAGATCTGCCTAAAGGCTCTCACTTGTTTAAAACAGAGCTGGGCAGGAGTTGCTCTAAAATCTTTATTTGGGAATTCAATATATGCATCACATTTAATAGCCACTGCATAATGTCTCAAATGCAATGAGTATCATACAGGAAATTAAATTTTAAAACATAACCTTTCCTGTTCAAGAATCAACAGTTAAATCAAAACTGAAGTTGTCAGCTTTAAACAGGAAGAAGAGTGTCCATGCCTGAAACTTCACATTCCATCTATACAGGGACACAAACCTAAATGAAAAATGGTGTTTTGACATAGTTTCAAAAACATTTATGTATGCAGTGCTGCCTCGTTGTCCACTTCATATCTTTCATATTCTAAGACAGATTTCAAGCATTTCCTGTTGGAAAAGGCTTTTTTTAATTCATCACCTCCTTGGAGCTGATGTTGGAGAAACACGTTAAAACCAATGGGAAAGGAATGGTGCTACTACAACTTTTACTACCACACCTCAGGTATCATTCACTGCACCTACTCAGAAGCCCTGGACAACTCTGCCATGCCACTGGGAAATTCGTGACCAAGGAGTCAGAGCTGCAGGATTTTCTTCCCATGCAAGGCAAAAATCATCTCTCACGGAGCCCTAAAACCCTGAATCAGAAAGTGAAATGGTCTCCCAGTGTGCTTGCCCCTTCTCTCTCAACCACTGTGCGAAATGAAAGAGATGTAAAGAGAGCGATGTCAGAAAATGATGATGGAAATCCCATCTTTCTCCTGTTTCACTTTGACAGGGAGGTTTCCTAGAGTCACTTTTAGGCATCCAATTAAAAACAATGTTAGCAGGGGTTTTTTTACTGGCTGCAGACATATAAGAAATGGTTGTTAAACTCAGCCCTTGCCTGAATACAGCATAGTTACAGGATAACAGACTTAATAGTTTAAGGTACAATGAGTAAAAACTGAGTCCTGTAAGTTTACCCAGGTGCTAATACTGCTCTGGAGGGGAAAAAAGACTCTTTCTTATACTTTAAAACACTGCTATCAGCTCATTCTCCTTAATAAGGACCCATTGTCTATGAAATGCTAAATGGGACCTACTAAGCAGTAAATTTTACTTGCTACAACACTGTTTTTTAGATAATGTGAAAAACTTTACTGGTTTTGTACAATTCCCTATCACTGAAGCTCTTTTCTGTTGAGTGAGTGAAACAGAAATCAACAACCAGATTTTTATATTCTCCCATTTATGGGCTAGTGACTTAGGCTGTTGTGTTCCCTGTTACTGTGGTCCAGAAGCAGAAGACCCCTTCATCTCTCAAGAACTATTAACCCAGCCTTAAGCTAAACTTGCAAATATATAATATAATATATACTATGTTATAGCAAATAAAATTTGTTTAGAAACTCTGCATCATCATTTACATTTGATCCCAAATCACATGGGCTGCAAACACAAATAAAGCATGAAAAAAGGAATAAAAGTATAGGGAAAAGCAGCTAGCCCACACAAAGTGCAGTATTGACTTGCATGGTGCAAAAGGAAAAAAAAAAACAAAACAACTCACCACATCAGTTTCTAAATGACAGTTCATTCCAACCTATTTAACCTACACAAAATGCTGGAGTCTCACGAATGGCAAAATTTGAAAACAATATAGACAGCTCTGCCAGCAAGTCTTGCACACTCACAGTATCTGTCTCAACACAGTTGGTCTCACAGCAATACAAATTTCAGAAGGTAAAACAAAAATGAAGTAAGATTGCACTGCTAAACGTTTTCAGTTTGCTTTCCTTTACCCTGATCTTTTTAGCAAACTTATTTACTCTATTTACATATTTATTTTTTAACTACTTTGTTATTATTTCCTTGATTCCAGCACTAAAACTTACCACAGGTAACTAGATAATGTGCCTCTTCTAAATCCCACATGACTGTCAAGCCTGTGTACTGCCTCCTCAGTCTTCCAATACATTGCTAAGCTGCAAGAGGAAAGACGTATTTTGTTCTTTTAAGGACAAGCGTACCCAAGAAGACACTCAAGAATTACCTAGCCAACCTCCATCAACCAGATAAAAATTTTACCTTGCATATTCTACAGTTATGAATGTATATGGGTTACCAAAAGATAGAACATCTGATTTGCAAAAATTCTACTTATATTACAAAATGTTTTCTGTAACTACAGCTAAATAAATACATCAATTATGTTTAAAGCCTAAGGGTAAAAAAAGTATTATTTTCCTTAAAAATACTTCAACTGCAACAACTGACACAACTGACACTGAACTGATAATGCTGCTGATAAAAATTCATGATAAATATAAGCCCCTCAATTTAAAGTTCTGCCTATTCAAATAAATAAATATAAGTCAAATTTTAAAATGCATTTGCTCAATCCTGTTATAATGTCCTGCTACAACTGTGCTGGGTTTTTTTAAAGTTTCCAGCCATGGATTAATTCATATGTATTCAGGCAGACCCACCTCGTAACACCGTATTTGATTACAACTGAACATGACTGCCTTTACAGCATTTCAGAGGTGCTGACATCTCCAGTAACTTGTTAAAGAAAAACTACTTCCAAAATATTCTGTAGCAAGCAAAGCAAAGCAAGCATGACTTAAAACACAGATTTAAATTGTGTCTCCAGGCACACCTGCTACCACCAGATTAAAAAAAAAAAAGGTTTTAAAGTATCACGCTAAGAAGAACAAGACTAGTATTGCCAACTTCTTTCCTTTTCATTAATGCTAGAAAACAGGAAACACTTGAGTCCATGGCTCACAGCTCCCTAGGATAACAGGCACCCAAGCAGCTTCATGCTTTAACATCTGCAATGTTCCTGGGCAACATCTCCTGTAAGGCTTGTTAATGTTGATATACTCACTCCAAACAAAGCCCAGCTCAAAGAACAAAAGAAAATCTGTTTGAAAGGCCTTGAGAAAGCCATGTATTTTAATTATGTCAGAGAACCCCTCTGTAACAGCAGATACTTGCAAGTCACAGTCCCTCCAGAACATCCCTCAGTGAAAGAAAACTTAAGACAGAACTCAGAATGCACATCTCAGACTACAGCACAAAAGTGTGTGTGTGTGTGTGTGTATATATATATATATATTTAAGACTATACACAGAAATATTTCTCAATCCAGTCTTTAGATACCTCCATCCTCTCATCTTGCATTCTGAGCCAAGATATACACATTGACTAGGTGAAAGAAGATACGAAAGTCAGGGAAGTAAAGAAAATAACAACATGAAAGAACCAAGTTTTTATTATTAATGAAGAATAAGATGTTATTATAGCTCAAGGTCACAAATGACAAAACAGTCCTCAGTTACTGCCACATCTGTTACATACTGAGAGAATCAAAATTAAAACATAATAATTGTTTCGGTTTGTTTGCTTTAAAACCATCTGTAGAACTGCAATTTGCCACATACTGAAACACTGTGTTCAACACAGGCCCAGCAGGGTCAGGACCGAGACCCCAGGGGACACTGGGGTCAAATGAACTCCTAATATCAGTTGGCAAAATAGGATTTCGCAGAATCTGCAATATCTCTTATATTTAGTTTATTCAAAAAGGAATTGTTTAAATAACAACTCAGGAAGCCTGACAAAGTAACCAGAGTAAACATGTGCTCCCACATACTTAGTTCAAGTCCATGCAGCAGAGTTTCTGCTCGTAGAATGAATACTATATTAAGAATATAACCTACCACAACAGCAATAAAATGGTAGTATAAAAATAAGGTACACTGTGAGTGGAAGCAGAGGGTGGAATAAGAACAACAATCTATGCAGAGAGGAGGAGGGACAGAAAGGAAATAGAGAAAGTTAACCTCTGTCAAGCAACATCCATCTGTTTAGAACAACATTCTTTCATAAAACTTGACAAAGTTAGCATGCCAACATAAAAAGCAAGCAGCTAGTCTAAGTTCAACAAACCAATATAGAGTCAATATTTAATTATCTCTTCAATATGTGATAATGTTACACATACAATACCATATCTGTGCATTTTACAATATTACCTTCCCGTGGGAAGAGCTGGTGTAATGCACTATGCAATTTTCACACTGTAAGTAATTAGTATAATAAAGTCAAAGTTAAAACAAATGTTGAAAAAAAGCTATTTTCATAGTCGAAATAAGTAAGAAAGCAATTTAAAAATTATGCAAATTCTCTCAAAAGTAAGAACACTCTCAGTGAAGGTCTTGAAACCTTTCTTGAAAGTCAAACCAATTTTGAAATCCTACATACAGACAAAAAAATAAAAGTACTATTAAATCCATGTGAGAACCTGATAATTTGCTCTGCTTATGTGTTTTCTCCATTTTAGGTACAGCACATCTACTTCACCAGGAATCATTTCCAAAAAAGAAAAAAAGTTAAATAATTATAATCACGTGCATAAAAATGAATTAAAGGAAACAAAGCATGTGTACTGCCAGGTTAAAAAAAAACATGCAAACAAGCAAAATAAAACAACAGCAACAATAAAAAACCCCACAACCTGACCTTGGTCAAAACCAATACTAGGCTACAAAACATACCTGAAAAAGATAATCACAGAAACTGTAGAACAAGGAGATACTTAATTCAGGTCTCCAGACAGATCAACTTTCAATAACATTCCCAGAGCAGTATTTCAAACTATTTCTTTCCCCATTCCTCTTTCCCACCTTTCAGCAGAATGTAAACCCATCCCTACAGGAAAGCTGGCAGCTCCACTTCATAGGTCTGCATCCCCATCTAAACCAAAACTCATTCCCAGCTGGAGGGAAGAAACAAACCTTATTAGGAGCCACTGACACACACTGCCTTTCGCTGATGCTGTCATGAAGTCACACAGGTAAGACACTGGAAGTTTAGTGGTGGGGTTTGTAAGGTCCTAACTGTTGCCTTTCCATAGCTCCCTGAGTTCATTCTCCATTCACAAGAGCATCACATCCTATCTCACCCTGCATCAATTATAACTGGTGTGTAAAATGAGAACCTAATTCTGCCACCTCTTCTCACACCGAACAGCCGCCTAGGTAGTAGTGAGGCAGATTTCAAAGGGATTATATTCAAGGCTGGCAGTGCTGGTGTCAAAGAATCAGAAAGCTAAATTTATTTTTAATTATTTACCTGCAAGCAAAGATAATCTTTCTTCAGCTCTGCTTCTTTTGCCTGTTAGCTTTAGTCAGTGCTTTGTTCCTTCTCAGGCTGAAAGAAAAATTTTGACAGTCACCCCAGATATAAAAAACAGAAGCAGAAATAAAATAAGAAGAGAGTTCTATCTAGAACTGTGAAGGCATGTAAGGAAGTATTGACGATTCAGATGATCTTACAAATGTATCAGGATATATACAGGAACACGTCCCTAATGCACTATCACTCACTGTCAGAGCTCTGAGGACATAAAACCAATAGTGACACAAGATGAAAGATCAAAAATGTCAAGGATCATGCAAAAGTAAGTATCTTAAACTCTACCGTTACTACAATCCCTAATAGATATCCCTATATTCTTTTCCTCACTTCAGTTTCAGCATTGCTCCACAGTATTCTTTCATCTCCAGAAACAATTTGCTTCAGCTTCCTGTTCAAACTGTTGACTCTTTTTCCTGGATCAAAAGTCCAAGCTACTAGAAGAAAAAGTCACACATTGTTGTAGCAGCCCTCTTGTTGGAGGGTAGAAATGAGGTGAGACACAGACTTCTTGTTTATCACAGCATGAAAAGGGTCCTGGTTTATTCCTCTTTACTGCTCAGCCAACTGACTCCAACTATTCACTGACTCTGGCTGCAGCAAGTTCCTACTGTGGGTTTCCCTTGCAGCCTCTGACTGCTGGTTATTTCCTGCTAAACTATGACTGCAAGTATTAGCTTGCAGATTCTGACTGCAGCCTTTTACCTGGCTAGACTATGACTGCAGGTTCCAACACCAGGCTCTAACTGCAGACCCAGACTGACTTCACAGCAGTGATTCTCCCCCCCCAGGCTCCTTCTTCTCCATGATTTCCCCTCGCTAGCTAGCCCACTCCCTTTTATCACTCTTACTGCATAAACCTGTAACTCATCCAGGGCGAGGCTGTACTGGTTAATTAACACAGCTATTACTTATTAGGGGTGAGGTCACCTGTATTCCCTTCTCCTACAATACATGGATACACAGCACCATATAAAATGAAAATGTGTTATAAGTGGAAAATCATATTCCCCCTCCCCCCATTCCACTGTCAGAATACTAAACAGCCTACTTACAATCCACTCAACCCTTGATGATTTACCCATCCGCTGTAAACAGCAATTTTGCTTAACTTTTCTTTCACTAAAAAAAAATTTAAATATTAGCTCCTTCCACATGACCCATTATCAGAGGTCACACCTTTCCAACACATCATAGAAGACCTTTCAACTTCTACTTCATCTTGGAAAACACGTTTTCTTACATCAGATCCACACTACCTTATAGTAATATGATACTTCTACACCTACTGATACTTTGATCTAGAAATTGTTTCCAACAAATAATCACACAAGTAGGATTTATAAGAAAATGGCTAGTTGAAGTGGACTTTCAGGGAAGGACTTTAAGCAATAGTCCCTAGCGTCATCTGACAAGGAAGGCAATGCCCACAATCCAGGGAGCAGAAGAAATGGGATGCACACAAGCAGCAGGATGTCTTTGAATTCACATACTTGAGACATGGGATTGGTAAAGCAGAAAAAAACCCCACAGCACTGCGTTGGCTGTGCACCAATCCCCAAGGCTGAAACATGGAGAATCTGAGAGGAAGGGCATGACTTTTATCACCACAGCATGACCATGTGCATGCCTGAATACATATTTACATGTTTTTCTGCACACTCACATACACATTTATATATGACAAAAAATAAGCTCAAGAGAAGAAAGAACTTTGCTCTAACAAAACAGGTGCAATTATGATCTTTAACTCAAAAGATTGGCAGTACCATTTGCAACCAACCTCCCAAACTGGAAACCATAAGTCAGCAAAAAAAAAAAATAGAGGGGCGGCTACAAAGAGAATCTCAGTTGCTCTTAAACAAATTATCAGTCCTCGCTTTACAGCCAAATTTGCTTCTTAAGCTAAAATTTTCAATATCCTCTGAAAGAGGGCAGAAAAAAAAATCAAAATAATTACATAATTTAGCCTGTCTGGCTGACAGCTACAAAGAAATACAATGACAGTGTAAATCACTGAGGAGGGAGAGGGATTACACAGAGTGACTCTAAAGGGGCATAAATGAAAAAGTGGGAAGAACTCAGGGAAGAGGGTGGCATAGGATGAGCATCAGAAAACATTTATTAACAGCAATACAATATAAAATAGAATGTCTTTTTCCACAGAGAGGGAAGTTATTTGAGGCTAAATTTGATAAAACACTGGAAAGAACAGCAAAGAAAGCATTTCAGAATTGACAGGGTCATGGACGAGAACACTTCATTAATCCTTTATGCTTCTCATGATTAGATTTCTGAGCAAGACTTCAGTATAACAAAAAACCACACAGCAAAAATATGTTAATTTTTTGTTGGGTTCTTGTCTTCATCAGTATTAAGGTTAGAAGTTTCATTTCCGTTTGATGCAACTATTACATGCTGAACTATTCAAGCATTACTGGTAATTTTAATGCCCTATTAGTTATTCATTTGGCTATAGCACAAAATTATCCTTTTAATTCTCGACTTTTACAGTATTTTTATTTCAAGCATTTCAAAGAACTTTACCAACATATGTCCACTAAGAACATCTTTCAAAATCAGTACAGTGTATAACACTGCCTTTCATTGATCCAGAAGTTATCCTGTGACTGCTGAACTGTCCAGATCCTTAATTGTCAGGCAACACAATGCCCATGAAGTCCTCTGGAGGACTTAAGCCACAGGATATTAGAAAGTTAAAACTGCTGCCAAGAAGGAAAACAAAATTCAGTGTTTCTTTTAGTCTGATGCCTGCAGCCTAAGAGATCATGAACCAGGAAAGGTTTAGGAGCAGTGGTAAAACAGGTGTTCCCTTAAAAGACCAAGCATTACAACAGTAAATGCACTACTGGTTGCATTTCAGTTTTCCTATTATTACTGTTCTTACAATCTTACTTTAAATAATACACAACATTCTGCAATTTAGTTTGGAAAGAGATGGGGTAACTCACAAAAAGCTGACCAAGAGAAGAGTTTTGTCACCATTTCTTTCTTCCCTTCGAACTTCCAGGTAGAATTTTTTTAAATGCACAAAGAATTGAGGAGTATAGCTGAATTTGAAATATGGAAGTTTCTCCTCCTAAATAAAAATGTTCTTTTCTACAGGGCAACCAGTTAAATACAATTTTTGAAATAGTAGAACCAGTCAAGACCTCCTGTTGATACTGTGGCAATTTTAATTCACCATACAGAATAGTTAAATTATAATTGTTACATTTGTCACTGAAATACCAAAATTCTTGTGATTTATAATCCTTCTGTTAAAGGTCCTACCCTGTATGGTGTAGGATCTCACTGTGCACAACCCTATCAACCAAGCACTAAGACAAGGAAAGAAAACAGACACCACACCACCGCAGCATGGCAAAATTAGCATGTTTTCACAAACTGAAAACCAATTATTAAAAGAGATTATAGTATCATAAAAATCAATTATCATTCTGACTCCCAAAGAAAAATAATGAAAACCCACAGCAGCATACCAGGAAAGCACATGTTCTCTGAAAGTGTTCAGTGCTGTGTCATAAAGCTGAAATAGTGCACCACAAGGAACAATTCAGCAACAGACGACCAGACATCAAATATGTCCCAGAGAATAAAAAAGCTCTTTCTTTCCACTCCAGTCCACAACCCCTGCAAGTATTTCATCCAAATTCCTTCCCCTCCCTCCCCTCTTTTAGCAACTACACACTTAAATATTCCAGGTACTGATACTATTATATCCTCTCGAAGTGCTTATTTATGCTGAGAGATGCAGAAAGGCAAGGCACATGCCACCTTCCTTCCCAGACCAAAGACTGAAAGCAAAGACTTCTGTACAAATGAACACCCACCAACCCTAAATTCAGGTGTAGTTTTCCCTTCAGCAATGAGGAGGCAGTCAATGAAGTGGTTATTGCTGCTTCCCCATACAGAGGTGTCACAGGACACACAGTGCTCATTTGGGCTGTCTGTACTTTGAATTCCCAGCAGGCTTGCACTCGTGCACATTAACAAAGGCCAGCAGAAACACATGTATGCCAGTCAGAGCAATGTCCACTTCCTGCAGAATGACACAACTTCTGGACCATAACCCATCATTCCAAGAAAACACAATAATAAATGCGTAAGAAAAAAATTATTTTTTTCCAGTTAACAGTGCCAATGCAACTGCACAAAGGTGACTAGTTTCTGTCAAAAATTGATCTTCCCTCCTTGAGTGTATTAAAGGTGAAGCTAGAAAAGAGAGAGAAGAAGGAAGACTTTTCTTCTTTGATAGATTTACTTTGCATTTGTTCATGCATTGTATGTGCTTACTGCTTATTCTAAACATAGGAGGTCTCTAGGCTTTTTCAAGAGAAAAAGATGNATTAATTAATAGTATTAAATTAATACTATTCTTGTAAACAAAATTTGCTGAATGCTTTCATCCCAATTACTCCTTCATCTTTTAGAGCTGAGGATTGTACCAAGAAAATTTTATTTCCAACAATACCTCAGGGCTGTTATAAAATTAGATGGAACAACTGCCACACATCAACAGAATGGTACCACATAACTTTGCTAAACTCTCAAACCTAAGTTTGGCTCTGCATATGACAGAACTGTATCTTTTTAAGCTGTCTGAAGCCCGCCCTCATAACAAAGGGCAGGGTGGCCACTGCTGCTTTCAGGGAATATGGTAAGCCTGTAGACACACAGCCAGAGTTCTGCTATAATGTGCATTATGCAGCCCAGCCACCAACAGCTGCAAAGACGGGGAGCACCAGCACCCCAGACAGGCTCTGCTTCTGGCATGGCAATCTGCATCAACAGCATGGCTTGGGCTACAAGGAGAGTTTGGTTGGTCCCACCGGCAGATGAAGGGCATGCTTGCTTTGTATTTCTCCATGTGGGTGTCCTGAATGCCAAACCAAACCCAAAACATACTGGTTTGTAACTTATAAGGGAAGGCCTCAGAAGCACAATGCTCATCCCAGTACTGCTGCTGCATATGTTTTTCCACATTTCCTGTAACATTTCTAGCTTGGGCTTTGATAAAGAGAATATCCAAGAAATTTTCTACATACAGAAAATCTCCATCTCCTGAAGCCTAAAAGGGCTACTAAAATACAGCATATCTGTAAATTTGAAATAAATTCATGTGTCTATACTAATTACATCCAAAAGCACAGAACTATTTTAGTTCTTTGCAACAAATTGTAAATTCCATCAGATATACAATTGATGATAATACTCAAATGCATATGCAATAAAACATGAGTTAAATCAGAAGCAGCAGTTGAAGAACTTTTGCCAGAGATATGTAGAATATCTACATGGTAGTTGTTTTAAAAATCTACTGTATAAATAACAAACTGTAAAGGAAGTAGGAACCCTGTCATGATACCTGAAAGGAGGTTCTAGTGAAGTGAAGACTGATTTCTTGTGCCTGCAGTGAGAGGATCAGAGGAAATGGCCTTAAACTGAGACAGGGGAGATTCGGATTAGATGTTAGGGGAAAAAAATACATTGTTAGGGTGGTCAAGCATTGGAATAGGTTACCCAGGGAGATGGTGCAGTTACCATCTCTGGAAGTCTGCAAGAGACTCCTGGATATGCTGCTGGGTGAGGTGGTTTAGGGGTTACAGTAGCAGTGCTTGGTGAATAGTTGGACTGGAGACTGCAAGGTCTCCTCCAACCTTGATGATTCTAAGACTCCAAATAAATTGTTTTGCTGATAAAATTCAAAAGTCATTATTAAATACAGCTACAGCATAATACCTGTAAGTCACAAAGTTTATTCTGCAGTGGCAAAACTTTCAGCAAAGGAGGATGCTTGAGGTGTGGTTTAAATAACAGAATTCATTGTAAAAACAGATATTGAGAGAGGAACAACTCAAACATCATGGTAATACAATGGGCCCTGGTATACTAGCACAGATGTACAATGACTGCAATTGTCTGTAGTGATTTCAGAGAATCACAGAATGTTGGGGTTGGAAGGGACCTCTGAAGATCATTTAGTACAACCCCCCTGACAAGGCAGGGTCACCTTGTGCAGGTAACACAAGAATGCATCCAGGTGAGTTTTCAATGTCTCCAGAGAGGGAGACTGCACAAGCTTCCTGCACAGCATGTTTCACTCTTCTGCTATGGTTAATATAAAGTTGTTCCTCACACTGAGGTGAAACTTTTGGGTTCCAATTTATGGCCACTGCTCCTCATCCTTTTGCTGGGCATCACTGAAGAACCTAGCATCGCCCTCTTGTAATCCACCTTTGATACACTTATATGCATTAATGAGATCTCCTCTCATTTATGGTCTGTTCTCCAGACCGAACAGGCCCAGCACCCGCAGTCTCTCCTCATGAAGACAGATGCTCCAGACTCCAAATTATCTTCGTGGCCTCTGCTGGATCCTCTCCAGTACATGACCTCTGACTGCAAATGCATACAACGATTCCGAGGCAACCCTTTGCACGCATCACTTGTTGATCATTTCCAGGCCGGATATCTCTCTCCCCCCGCCAGCATCCGCCTCCCCGTGGCACACCAAGCACGGGGCGCACACACCGCGCTGCTGCCCTCGCCCAGCAAAGCATCCGAGCGCCGCTTTCGCTTTCGCTCGGGCCTTCCCTCCCCTTCCTCGGGCCCTTCACAGCCGCCCGCCCGACAGGCACTCCCGGGGCAGTCGCGCCTTGGGATTCCCGCCGGAGCTGCCGGCCAGGCCCGACCCGGCGGGACCTGGGAACCGACCCCGAGTCCCCCGAGCCCCTTGCCCCCGGGGCTGCCCCGACCGGGGGACCCGCTTTTCCCCGCCCCGGCCGCGCCTTGCCATGNGGTGAGTGTCAACAGGATGGTGCCCGACTCTTTTTGGTCGTGCCCGGCAACAGGATGAGGAGCAAGGGCCATAAGCTAAAACGTAAGCAGTTTCATTTCAACATGACGAAGAACTTCTTTACAATGAGGATGGCAGAGCACTGAAACAGGCTGCCCATGGAGGTTGTGGAGTCTCCCTCTCTGGAGACATTGAAGTCCCACGTGGATGCGTTCCTGTGTCACCTGCTCTAGGTCATCCTGCCTTGTCTGGGGGTTGGACTAGAAGATCTCCTGAGATCCATTCCAACTCTAATGATTTTGTAATTTTGTGAACCTGGTGTAGCTCATGTCTGGTCTGTGTGCTCCCCATTGCCTGGCAGAGGAGAGCTGGGGTCAGTCTGCAGCCAAAGCCTGGCACCATGTGCTGTGTCCACGCTCAGGGCGCAGTGAGGGATCAGGGTTCACTCTTCCCACCACACAGGATACCAGGCTGTCTGCCTTCCCTGGCTGTCAGTGAAAGGCACACCCTGGTTTTTTGGCAAAAGGTAGGTGTAGGCCTGGTCTCTTTTAGCTGTCTGCTGTGTTCACAGGGGGTGCTGCTCACCCACACTGGCAAAATTACATTGCCAAATGGTAGGTCATTTACTTTACCACTCAAGACCAGGGGAAGAGACATGTGAGCTACCTGTGCTGTGAATCATCTCCCAGGCAAACACTGGGAACAGAAGCCTTTAAACTTGCATAACTGTGGTGAGCTCTGTGCTCTGCAAGGCACAAGTATTCCACAAACCTCAGGTGCAAGGGAGTGCCCTGAGAAGAAGGACTGTGGGGCTGAAAATGAGCTGGCACTACTAGACCTTCATTGCTGACTCCACACAGCAGTGTATGTTTGCTTCACGTTCTCTTGCTATCAAGGCTTTCTCCTGCTCTTTGCTGCCCTGAGTGTCCCTGGTTACCCTTGTTCTGGCTAACAAAGACAGCATTGTACATAATGGAGATGGCTTGAGATGCACAGAGGTGAACAGCTGAATGAAGTTCGTGTCTGGGCCACAGTGTGGTTTCAGCAATCAGGTTTGTCCTTTGGGGTGAGCAGTGAGGAAGTGAAGTCCACATCAGATTTTAAAGGATAGAAATTATTTGGTGTGTTTACCATGGAGATCCGTTTTTTTGACACCATATCACAGTGCAAGTTCCGCCTTTCCTTAAAGGAAAGATCTCTGGTTTTGATGGGCCTGTCCTTAGATTCTGTAAAATCAGGAACCATCTAAAACTTTGCGGTGTATACACATTTGTGAGCACGAAAAGCCATAGCAGTTTCCAGCAAGAAATGATCAGGAGCTGTTAAGTTTAGAGATCTGCGGTGACCAAAACAACAGTTCTGCCTCGGTGTTTACACCGCACCCATAGGTAAAAGGGACACCCCATTGGCTTCTTGCGTGCCAAGATAAGCAGCCCTGCCGTGTCCTCAGGGCAGCTGTAATGTGATACGGCAGTGCACGGCAGTTAATCCAAGGACTTTGTGAAAAGAACCAACTTGCAGCGAAGTAGGAGGTATTATGGATTAATATTATTGATTCATGACTTTAGCTGGAGAGTATCAGAATACTTTATTACTGCAAATTGCATATTTGTAAGAGTATGTCTGGAGTATGATCAGCTAGTTATTGTGTCTTTATTTGCTTACTGTGCTTTCTCCTAATTTAGTTACTCTGGTTTAATTTAGCAAGCAGCTAAATACCACACAAGTGTTCGCTTACTCCTCCTTCCCCAATGGGATTGAGGGGAAAAAAGGTAAAATTTTTGGGTTGAGATGAAGACTTTTTAATAGAACAGAAAAGGAATGGACAATAATAATGATAATAATAATAATTAGAATGTACAAAGCTAGTGATGCACAATACAGTTGCTGCCAACCAATGCCCAGTCAGTTCCGGAGCAGCAGCCCCCAGCTGCCTTTCTCCCTGGTGTGTTTACTGAGCATGACACCACATGCTATGGAATATCCCTTTGGCCAGTTTGGATCATCCTGGCCGTACTTCCTGCCAGCTTCCAGTGCCCCCCAGCCTACTTGCAGGTGGGTTGGTCTGAGAAGCTGAAAACTTCTTGACTTAGTGTAAACCCTACTTGCCAAGAGCTAAGAGATCAGCATATTACCAACATCACTCTCATCCTAAATCCAAAACACAGCACTGTGCCAGCTACTAGGAAGAAAATGAACTTTTTTGTTTGACTTTCCAGACAAAACCAGGACACGTGTACATATAGATTGTGATGGAAAATTTAACTTTTGTTTTATGTCTTAGTAAATATATTCTGTATGTCATCTCATAGCCCCAGATTTTCTTCTGCCACCCAATAGAACTTGTGTGATAACTGTGAAGAATGTCATTCATGTCTTGAAGTAACTGAGGTCACCACTGGCGGCCTTCAGAATAACACAGGAGCATCTCCAGTGTCCTGAAGTAAATGTCACAGAATGTTTGGACACTGAGAAGTGTAGGCCAGGTTTTAACAGCAGGGAGAGGGAATTTAGTAGACTGTAAGTAATTTCATGTCTGCCCTTCTGCCCTATTACCCAAGCAGACAGTCTGAGCAGGGGGGAATGATTTGTACTGAAGGAAAATCAATATGCAGAGAGGCATGAAGTTAGGTTTTGAGTCAAAAAGGTGGTTTTTAACGAGTGTACTATTTTCTTCTGCTTGGTTGACAAAAAGTAGGACCTCTGATGGTTTATAATGTGTTGGATTATGGTCTCAACTAAATGGATTTAAGAGATATTTCTAAATATCATTAGTGATTTAAATAATGGCATGTTGTTAGTGGTTTGAGTACAGAAAACAGAAGAATTAATAAACTTGTGAAAGCCATTAAAATACATCTGGTTGCAAATGAAGACAATTAAAACTTAAAAAATTCTTATTTGTTTAATGTGACTGAAGCTCAGTGGTCTTAACACATGGGAATCTAGTGGAAGGGAGTTCTCTCCAGGATGGGAGGAGGTCTTCCCTGAGAGAGTTTGTCATCTCCATTTTTGAAAGCTTTCATAATAGGTTTAGCCAAAGAGCACCGTGGCTGACCTCACCTTGTTGCATGCAGGCCTGTTTCAAGTGTGACATTGACCTGGAAGAGCTCCAGAGAGTCTAGCTGACCAACTTACTATGATTTTCAGATCCCTAGCCTTCCTGGCCCTATAAAGATACTAACAATGGGTAATAAGTTCTGGGTAACACCATATGACATGCTTCCAGCTCATCTGCTTTCTATTTCTTTAATTTCTTGTGGTTATGAGCAATGTCAGAAGCTTTGAGCTTCTCTGGTAGAATTTTTCTGCAAATAATTTTTTAATTTTTTTAAGGTGTTTCTTGATTTATTGGGAATTTATTTCAGTTATCCGTTATGTTCTCCTTTAACTGGTGGAAGTTGTATTTTTATTTATAGATACATTTTTTCTTGTCTCTCTAAATTACATTTTAATGGAATTTAATTTTTCTTTTAGAATATGCAAAATTATTTGACTAATAAAGCTACCCAGAATATAGAAGAATCAGGGAAGAAAATTTGTCAAAACAGGTTTTGCATTGGAAGCGAGTTAATTGCATGCATGCAGTTTCATCTGAGATACATCCTTCAAGATTTTAAAACTAGTAAATCTGATTTTTGCAAATGACTGCTAACCTAGAAACAAAACTGAGCCAAATAATTTGCACTGGTTTTTTCAGTGCCAGTTGCTTTTCCTACTTTGACTGACACAGTTGTTGATCTGGTTTTAGGGAGTCATGGCACATAGAATCATAAAGCAGTCTCAAGATTGCTGCCCCTTTTTCTTATGAAGACTTCAAATTGCCAGATGTCTGCTGGGAATATAATACCACAGAGAGGAAGGAGTCTAGGAGGTTCCTGGAGTGGGTGGAAGATAAATTCCTAATTCAGCTGGTGAGGGAACCAAACAGGGAGGGCACCCCACTGAACCAATGTGTGCCAAGAGAAAGGTATTGTTGTCTATCATGAAAGACTGGAGGACACCTTGGGCACAGCCATCCTGAAATAAGTTATCTGGTATTGATAACTCTGTACAGAGTTATCAATTCTCACAGAAGTAAGGAGGGGGATCAGCAGAACTGCCACCTTGGACTTCCAGAGAGCAGATTTGGGCCTGTTTAGGAGACCTCTTGAGAGAGTTGCTTGAGAGACAGTCCTGGAGGACAGTGGTGTCCAGGAAGGCTGGACATTCTTCAAGACAGAAATCTTCAAGGCACAGAAGCAGGCTGTCCCCATGTGCTGGAAGATGAGGCAACAGGCAAGAAAACATGCCTGGCTGAACAGAGAGCTTTGGAGGAAACTCAGGAGGGAACAAAAAGAAAAAAAAGAGTTTACAGAGTTTTTGACCTGCTGGGAAAGGGCAGACTATGCCAGAGAAGTCTTCATGGATGTCATGAGGTCATGCAGAGAGAAAATTACAAGAGCCAAACCCCAACTGGAACTTTATCTGGCTACTGCCATAAAAGAAAATAAAAGTGTTTCTATAGATACATCAGCAACAAAAGAAAGGCTAAGGAGAATCTCCAAGCTTTGTTGTTTGCAGAAGTAAACATCGTGACAGAGGACGAGGGAAAGTCCAAGATACTTACTGCCCCCTTTGCGTCATCCTAATAGTGAGACTTCTCTGGGTAGCCAGTTCAAGAATAGAAAGTTCTCTCTACCCAGTTCCTTTCATGAGAACACCTGGATTTTTGTACAAGTATAGGTTAAGTTGACCCATACTTGCATGATGATCTATTCTTCAAAGGGACTGAGGACTTCAAATAAAGCTGTTAAGATTCTGCTAACAACTCTTTTGAGAACATTACTCACACCAAGTAATTTTTTTTAAAAAAACACTCTTTTATAGAAATTAGTTTCTTTCTTTTACTTCCAGCATACCTTATTTGGTGACTTTAATGGAAAAGTCTTACTTTGCTTTTAGTCCCTGGTCTATAGAATCCTGTCAGTGTTTCTTTTTGCACTTTCATCACTTAGGTATTCTAACAGCAGTGTTAAAATTACAAATGTGACAGTTGCCCAAGCCCAAGCTGAATAAGCCTTTTTCTCACTGGATATCCTAATGAAGTTTGTGACTGACAAGGTCTGCCAGCAGATTGTTTATGTTTCTGTGTGTTAGGGAGGAAAAAAAGTCTAAATCGTGATTAAAAAAAATAGTTCAAGATGATAATGAGAAAAGAGAGGTGTGATTTTCTGACCAAAATGATAGCTTGTAACTGAGATAAGAAATGCAGGAAAAAAATAAAATTGTCAGTTCTGTCCAGCAGAGATGTCTTTACTTCTTTGTAGGTGTACAGTGACGGAATTGCAGTTTACAGTATCTGGTTTTCCTCAGCTGTGTAAAGAAGGCAGATAACTTATTTTTTCTTCTCTGTATGTAATTGCTGACTGTATTCTGAGTGATAATAAACTTTAGGATTCTTAGTTAATTTCTCATTTACTAGTATAAAGTATAAAAAAGTCAGGGCTGCACGCAGCTGTGATATTCCAGACTCCAGAGTGGTTTCCATCGTACACTGGTACAGACACTTGTTTTGGCCTGGAGCTGCATGACCCAGAGTCCCAGGCAAAGAGGCACTGCACCTTTTCACATCATTTTGTGGAGCAGTCACACAGATTTGTGGTTGGTCTTACTAACACCTCTTTTTGGGAGGAGTTAAATTTTGGCTATTATTTCAGTGACCACATACCATTTTGCCATTATATTATTTTAAGCTATTTTATATATATTGCCTTACTCAGTCAAAATCATGTCTGCTTGAATAGAGATGACAGTATTTTAAGACCATTTTAAGATTATAAGAGTATTTTAATAGAAGTATATGCAGGTTTTGGGAAAATCTATAGATACAAGAACATGGGTTTGGATTGGGGTCTGGCGTATTGAAGGATTTCTGAAGTTGACTTCAGTACTGTATATGTATAAAATATTTTGGGAAGACAACCAAAGCACTCTATTTCAAAAATGTCAAAACATAGCCATTAGTTACCCTCAGAACATATTTCTTTGAAATTTGAAAATTAATGGAAACAGTTTTATCAAATACTTTTATTTCTTAATTGTAACATTACCCAACTGAAAATCATTGCATCAAAATTCTGTTGATCTTGTTCTTTAGGAGTTGTTATCTTTGTTTTAAAGGCTCCACAGTGATTGTCATTTTCCAAATACATTCACTTTACCCTTGTAAAGTTACACTCTTCCTAAACAATTAATGATATCTATGCATCAGGTCTGATGTCATTTTCTTGGTTTCTTTTTTTTTTCTTTTTTATGCAGAGGAGAATTTTGAATAGTAGTAACTTGGAGGGAGAGTTTGGAGCACATACAGAGCATACAGAGCTGTGGAAAATTGGAAATTTAATGTTTGGAAGACAAATGGATGAGGACTTCCTCAAAAAACTGATCTAGTGTTTTAGTTATTTTATTTTAGTAAAGGAACCCAAAATGAATAAATCTGCTGTGGCTGTTTGTTATTCTTTTTATAGCACAGAAGAACAGAGACATATTTCTTTTTGCGTAAGATTTAATTACCAGTAGTGTTTGTTTGAGAACTAATGACAGTAATAGAAAAAATAACTGCCTCTGGCAGTGGCTCATACCCATACACATATGCTTATGATTTCTGGTAAATGAAAAGCACTTTGTAATGTAGCTGTTGTATTAAAATGGATTAAAATGCTGTCCCAGCTAACCTTCTCCTTTCCTTACTCTTGGATGTGACTTTAACACTTAGTTCCTCTGTCTTCATCTCTATGCTGCCCATGATGAAAAGATGCTGACCTCCTAACATCCAGATGATTCAAGATACAGTAGACACAGGCTATTACAGTTTCAAGTGTTCTTTAGAAGATCAGCATTCTGGATATAAAAAAGATCAAAGTAATTTAAAAAAGAAAAAAGGAAACTGCAGTCAACGAGGCAATGTTTAGAATCACTTGCTGCAGTAATGGCTGGCAAGGATGCTCTCTGAATCCATTAAAGCTCTTCCCATGTGTTTTTGGGTTCACTGACCAACAAAGTACACCCCTAGATTATACACAGTTCTCTGCTTTAAAAAAAAAAAGTGGAGATCAAAGGAGACTTTCTTGGGTTTTTTCTCGCATTTGTGAACATTTGAGCCAGCTGTTCCAAGACTGTTTTGCACAGAACTCAGTACAACAGTGTCCTTAGTGAGAAATATTCTTGGGGATTCTTCTTGATACAGTTTTTTCTCAAGAATGAAGATGCCACAAATTATCCAGACAGTATTCTGGCTAGGGTGGCATTATGGACTACGGCCTTTTTCCCTTACATTTTTTTCTACATTCTATTCTAGTCTATTCTATTCTAGTCTATTCTGTTCCTTTTTCCTGCTTTCCATATAAAATTCTAACATTCTTCTCAGGATACAAAGCAACTGAACATTTAATGTAATAAAAGAATTCAGTTGAGTTCAGATACTTTCTTTCTGAACAGAATGTGTCTGAAATAAAATCCTGAAGACATTCTTCAGGAAAATTTGAAGGTTCTGTGCTGAGAATGGTATTCAGAGACTCAGGACTTAGTCCAGTACTTAGGACTACACTTTCTTCAGTATCATGCTTGTTACACAGTCTTGGGAAAAGCTGTTGCTTAGATATGTCTTCTTTTCCTTTTTTTCTTTTCTTTTTTTTTAACTTTTTTTTTTTTTTACTTTTTAAATTATTAGTAAACATTATGTGTGTGTATGCATGTATGAATGTATTGGTATCAAGAAGTCTAGAATTCACTTCTGCTCAAGCCTAGTAACCCTTTTGCAAAATCCCTGTTTAAGGCAAGTTATGAATCCGCTGTGGAGACTAGAGAGTGCATGATAGGTGTGTTAGTCTTATTAGAAAATAATATCCATCAACAGGTCCTGACAGTCGTTCTGAGTCTGCTTGTCTGGCATATCCTGGTCTGGAACCATTAAAGACCTGTTTCTAAATCATTAGCTTGCTTAAAAGTAATATTGTCTTGTTTTTACTGCCAGAGAAAGTGTGTGTCTGAAAAAAAAGTTAACATATTTCCCTGAGATTATAATTCATTCTAGTATATTGTTAGTAATCACTAATCCTTTATTGTGTTGAAGCTTTTATAATTAAACTTCTGTGACTTTAGGTGCCTATGAAAACAATTCATTGTATCCTGAGAGTTCAGTCTTTACAGAGTTGTCTCCATCTCTGTCTTGGATGAGGGTGTGATTTCTGCTAACTAGGATTTGCTTGCAGGATACACATGGCATTGTTGCTTGGCAAGTGTTTATTTACAGGCATTATATGTTTCCTCAACAAACATACAGATTATCGCAATACTCAGTTGCAGTCTCACACAGATGCAAATATCCACTTATTGTTTGCCTAAGCAGGAGGGAGAAATGTGTGTGCAGATTTCCATAGAGCCTTGGTGTTGGAGAAAATTGGTTTATCTTGTGAGAGTTACACATTGTGTGAATGTTAAATTTCTGCAGACTGTGTTAGAATGGCAATAAAACAGCCAAGTGTGGCCGGGGTGGGTGGTTGGGGGTGTGGTTCAGAGCTGTCATTTATTTGCATTGTTAGTCACAGTTAAAAAAAGGGGAACTAAAATTGTAAGGGGCCAGATACAAACCATCACATTTCATAAAGGTTTGGACTGAATTGCTAATAGAATTCTCTTGGAAACAATAATTCATTCATTCATCCATAAAATATATTCAGTGTTTTTAGTTATTTAAATAACATCAGACTGCCTCCTTCTCAGGAAAATGTTTTAAAGTCAATACGGCTCAAATGAAATGCGTAAGACAGTCCTTGAAGCTTATAGCTTCAAGCTTATACTGACAATGTCAAATTGAACTGTATTGTGTTGCCATGAAACTAACCTGCTGCTAAGTTTCAGAAAACGTCTTTGACTCATCTAAAATATCATAGCATTTTTCTAGTACAATAAGTTAGAAAATAGGTTTTCAAATTAATGGTCTTCGTATGTAAACTACTCTTGAAGGGAGGAACATTGATTGATTGATCTAAGTAGTTTTATCACTGGCCAAAATAAATTAGATGTCTCATTCATAATGGTTTTTTCCGTGATCTGACTAATTTACAGTATGAAAATAAATGTTCAAGTGTTTTGTTTACACAGCAATAACAAGCAATGCATGTCATGTACAACGCTAAATAGGTTTCTTGATTTCCAGAGCTATTGAGCACATTTTTACTGAATTTAATTTATTATTTTCAGTTCATAATTTATACCCAAAATTGCTGCCCATTATTTGCAGATTTTGCATGAAAATATGAATACTTATCAAACTGCTCGTGGCATTCTCACAGTCACTTCCAAAAGCAAAGGCAACATGGGATGAATATAGTCCTATAAGTTACAGCAATTTAGGGTTGGACAAAAAAGTATACTGTACATATATCTGTACAAAACTCCTTGTTCTGTGAACTAGTGGCAGTGCTTGCTAACCTGCATGGACTTTGAGGCTTGGTTCTGGGTTTTTGTTTCCCAACAACTTGTTGGAACCCTTCAACGAGAAATTCTCTATCAGTGCCAGTTATTGCTGCCATTAGCTGGGGACCTTGTGCTTCTTCAACTTGTGTTGGTAATTTGTTCCTGGATTGGAAACTTTTTCTGCTACTCTGGGGAGTGGAAGGTCATGTCTCATGTGAAAGGGAGGGTCGTCTGCCATGGTCATAAAATGTTATGCTGAAACCCTTATGATAAGTTGATCACTCCTAATACCTCTTTCCCTCTCCTAATATCTCCTGCAGTAATCTTAGCCAGTGCTTGTGTGAGTTACTGAGTTTTAAGCCTGATGTTAATTCCACATTTAGAGTAAATGTTTTCTGAGAAGAAATTCTTGCAGCTAGCAGCCATGTGCTTATGGGAGGAAAAGGAGCTGGTGTTTCCTGTATATTTTCTATTTCCTTGCTTGCAGTCAGATGACAGAAAGTGCTACCATCACTCATGTGAGTGACGGTTATTCTGTAACTTTTAATTAGCTATTATCTGGGGGGTTTTGTAGCCCATTTTTGGCTTGAAATGCAGAATCTTTTTTGAAATATAAATGTACCGAACTGAATCTGGCCTTATTAAATACAATGTATAGAGATATAGAAATATAATATGGTAATGTTTTTTCAAGCATAGTGTAAGACTCTTAGAGAGAGTGTTAAGAGGTTGACTGGAAGACTCTTTAAAAATTACTGACATTAGCATAGCTTCACGTCTAAATTTTAATGTCTATATTTAATGTACTTGGTCTTGCCTAGATTAAAAGGTGTTTGTCAATGCTTCTCTTCTTTGAAAAGGAAAACTGACCGCTCTCTTTGTCTCCCTGAATACGTCTGATCTCCTTTTCTGTTACAATAGTTAAACTGTTTAAGTGCACAGAAGATCTGTCAGCAGATTTATTGAATGACTTCTGTTCACTGAACTAGAATACCTTGAGTTTTAAATTGAATCTCATTTTTCTGTCTGATATTAAAGTGTATCTTGTCAGATCAAAGCATTGCATTGTATGCTGGAATCTACAGTTTGGAGAGTAGGAGTGTATGCACCCCGGTTTTAGACATGGAGCTCATACATAGCCAAAAAAGAAAATATTGGCCAGTCGCTGCACTTTGCTTCATGTTTGGCAGGTAGATAATCTATTTTTTTTTTTTTTTAGAATAACTGTAGGAAAAATAGTAGGAAAAAGCATGTAACCCTTTTTTTTTTCCTTTCTTTAATGTGAAGTAGCTTTGAAGAATGTTGTGTTACTTCACTTAGGTTTTAGTATTGCTTTGATTCCTGTTTTACTTCTGGACTTCAGAGAAATACATAGGATCTATACGTTCTGAGAAGTTGAATTTACTTTCCTGGAGCGAGCAGAGATCTCGAGTATGTCTTAGCTGGTCACCATCATGCCCCAAAGATAAAGAGCTGTGGACATATTGTTCCATAACTTGCCTGCAAAGGGTCTGGCTTTTTTAAGTGCCTGCTTGTGCTAGTAGCACCTGGGAGGTGAGAGCTGTGGAGTGTGGAAAGTCGGGATGGGCAGTTGTGGCATGTTGTGCGTGGTGCACAGGGCTGCTGCGTTATTTGTGGGGTTGAAGATGAGCTGTGCCTACCTGAAAGCTTCAAATCTGCCTCACTGCATGGTGCATCAATCATTCAGCTTTAGCAAGCAGAATATTCTTTTTCCTTCAATTCTTGCCTCTGTTCACCATGGGTCCTCTTGCTCTTTCTTCATGTAAGAAGATGCATCTGATTTCCTGTGGGGGATGAAGTGACACCCAGAGTTTGTGTCTTTTGCATTTCTGAGTTACTGTTCAACTCAGGATGGGAATTTTAACCTCTTTTTCTTTAGTCCTGATGTAATCATCTCTAAAGTCTGTGAAGATTTCCATATCCTGTAATTAATTGACTAGAAAGAATACAGAAGGAAATATCTAGTTCACTTGACTTTCTCTGCCTTAAGTAGTGTTCACAGTGTACAAAATAACCCGCATTTCTTTTTTTCTAAGCCTTTGGTAATAATTAGAGTAGTGTGGATCTGAGCTTCCTGAAACATTACATGCATTGTCCAAAGGCATATATTTACAATCCCAAGTGTCTGAAAATAATATTCAGCACTCTGTTGTATGCACAAAGTAGGATGCTGATTTTATTACAAAATCCAAATTGATTTTTTTAGGCTCTAGATTTGACTAATAGGCTTTGCATATATTAGAATTTATGTGCTGCTAAGTAATTTCAAATATCCGTCGTTGTCAAAATTGATGTTGTAAATTTGCTAAACTAAACATGCAGTGCTTTGCTATAAGTGAGGGAAGGTCATTGAGCCAAATAGGGGCAGGAAGTCCAGTAGAGGATGTTTGTCATTACTGACTGAGTTATAAGGAACAAAGATTTTTGGATAAGCTGTAAAGCTGATAGAAATGGATAAGAGAATAAATTTTGGACAGTAACTTCAATATTCTAAATCCTGTAACTTCTAGTATGTTGTATATACACAGAGCAGGTGCTATGTTACTTCATGTGGGTTGTTTAATGAATGGTATTTGGGATTTATTGTTGCCTTTGTCATGAGATAACTGGACCCTATTTAATTTCAGTGCAATTTCTTCCATTTGGACCTATGATGTTGGCATCCTTCTGTCTCAGAAATCTCAAGTTTACTTGAACAAAAATCAAGGCAAAAATAACTGTCTTTATTGCTAGAATCTAAGGATCACTTTTGCAAAGTAAAACTTTGTTAGGAGTCTGTTCAGTATGCTGAAAATTGCTAGTCTGTCAAAATGACCAACAAAGCTTCACCTCAGATGACCTTCGGAGAACTGTTTCTCTAAGTCTTTTGTAAGTCAAAATATTTCATTTATTTTAAAACTGTATACTATTAACATATTTCTGATACTTGATCCCTTTTCTCTTTTAAGGAACTGGCATAATTTCCGTATTAAAATAATAATATGTCTTGTAACTAGATATTTACTGTATCTTTACTTTCAGAAATAATGCTGTGCTTCAGAAATGTCCTATCAAAATCTTATCATCATCCAGACCAACCATACTGCAGTCCAAGAAGTTAGAATATCCCAAGACTTTATGTCCTGCTGCTTAATTAAAATAACCTTAGCAACTATTGCTTCATCAAAGGCAAATCATTTTCCATTGTCAGGTGTGAAATATTTGCATCCAGAAAGGCTGATTAGCACCCAGTGCTTGCCTAAATGAAATCACCAAGAGGTGCAATATGTTCAACCCTCTTCAGGGCACCCAAGTCACAGAATCACAGAATCTGGAGAGTTGGCATGGACCCACAAGGGTCATCAAGTCCAACTCCTGGCTCTGCACAGGACTATCACCAAGACTCACCCCATGTTCCAGTGAGCATTGTCCAAACATTTCTTGAACTCTGTCAGGCTTGGTACTGTGACCACTTCCCTGGGGAGCCTGTTCCTGTGCCCAGCCACCCTCTAGGTGAAAAACATTTTTCTAATCCTACCAAATCTCCCCTGACAACTCCAGACCATTCCCTCTGGTCCTATCACTGGTCACCACAGAGAAGAGATCAGTGCCTGCCCCTCCTCTTCCCCTCATGAGGAAGTTGTAACTGCAGTGAGCTCTCCCCTCAGTCTCCTCTTCGCTCCAGGCTGAACAGACCAAGTGACCTCAGGCACTCCTCATATGGCTTCCCCTCAAGGCCCTTCACCATCTTTGTTGGCCTCCTCTGGATGCTAATAGCTTAATATCTTTCTTATCTTGTGGTGACTAAAACTGCACACAATATTCAAGGTGAGGCCATACCATGCTACCATTTTCTAGCCATGCTGAAAAGAGAAGCGTTGGCCACAGCATTGGACTAAAATTAATCTTTCCAGAAAAATATTGTAGTGGCTATACACAGCAGGCCAGGTCTCTTTTATTAACTGTTCAGAAACTGCAGCACAGCAAATAGAGTGGTATATATCTGTTTCAAAAGGAAGAAGAGGGAAATCAGCCTTGTCAGGTTTTGAAATTGTCATTTCAAGGCATTCCCTGCCTGGTAATTGGACTGCTGAGCTACCCCAGTGTCCTGGTTGTAGAGCAGTTGGCAGGGGCTTGGCAGTGAAAGCTCAGCAGAGAGCTATTACTCATTTTAGGCCATCAGGACACTTTTCATCTGTAGCAAATTCAGGTTATAGTTCCTGTGGCACATCCTTGCCTGGTGTCTCATTAACTGAACAACTTGTGCAGTTGGGTCTTCACTGATAACCCTCTTTTTTAGCCTCTTCTGCAATATAACATTGAAATTGCAACTCCAATTAAGATTAAAAGGATGCTTTCATTTGGATGTCTTTACTTTTTTCAAGAGAAACCCTGACCTCCCGAAAAGCACTCCCTTCTGCAGAGATTCCTTACACTTAGAATTAAGCCAATAACTGTTTTTATTTTAGAAATGTAGCAACAAAAATGTGTGTTTCAAAGAACTGCAAAAATAATCATAGTTAACTATGAATAGTACCAATAGTATTCTGGGAGGAAAGAAGTCTTTGGGAACAGAGCTGTGTGCCCTGGCAAAAAGGAAGGCCAAGAGCATCCTGAGATGTATTAAGAGTTGCTCAGCCAGCAGATTGATGGGAGGGAGATCACATCTGGAGTTCTGCATCCAGTCTTGCCCTCCTCAGCCTCCCATCAGGAAAGGCACAGACAACCTGCAGGCAGCTCAGCAGGAGCTACCATGGGAGCTGAAGCACTTGTCCTGTGGGCAAAGGCTGGGGGAGCTGGTCTGGCTCAGCCTGGAGAAGAAACATCATTGAGGGAACCTGAAAGCAGCCTGTACCTCAAAGTATCCAGAGAGGCCTGATAGGAGAAAAAGTGACAGAAGAGAAGAGAGGCTTTTCAGACTGGCTTTAAGGAAAAGCTTATTCCCCACAAGGGCAGCCAAGCAATTGAGCTTGTTTTCTGAGCAAGGTGGTCGGTCAATGTCGTGTTTTTCAAAGCTTGACTGGACAAAGCTGTGAATAATCTGATCTAATGCCATCACTGACCCTCCTTTCAGCAGGGGCTAGAGGCCTCCTAGACACATTTCCAATGTGAATGATTCTGTGATCCTGTTGATCACAGGTGGTCATCCATGCTCTCTGCTTTGAAATGGGTACAGACACAAACTGATGAAAGGATATAGTCAGAAAAAAGAAGTTCTCCTTTTCTAAAAATATCCACAAGTCTTTCCCTCCAAAAATCTAGGGAGGCTTTTTTTGGGGTTAAATTGAAAAAATAAGTTTTTATTAGACATTTTGAGATCTGGGATGCAAAATAGCAGTATTTGCTTTAGAAATAAGCTACAAATCTTTGCAAGCTACAAATCTATGCACTGGGTTACAGTCACCCTCTCTCAAACATATTTTCTAATGTTCATCAGTCTTTATTCCTTTTCTCTGTTCTTTTGGGTTAATCCTCTCATAAATTATCTCTAGTGCTGTTCTATTCTAGACATATTTCTTAGCAATTGCATTGGAATTCATGTTTTGTATGTTAGCGGAGAAAACAAGTAGTGGCTGGTAGGTTTCTTTCTGAGGGCTTTTTGTGAAGACTGTCGCGTCACTATGCTTTGTTAGAAAATTCAAGGAAATAATACTAAGTTAACCAGCAGTCAAATCTTTGTTTTTATCTACTCTTCTTTCCTCCTTTCCCAGCATCCAGCCACCACCCTGACTCCCCCAAAGAAATGCTGCTTGCAAGAATAGGCTTTGCTTTATTTTCTAGAAAACAGGCAGATGTAGTTGTTGTTGTGCTGTAACCTAAGGTGGCAGTGCTGAAAGTGTGTCTAGTGATGGAGTTTGATGAACAACTTGTTGATAAAATGTTGTGTCCACACTCCTATGTTGGCCTTGCATTTAATTAGACCAGTCACAACTACTTCCCTGTGAGGTACTTACCTCTCAGTCTCAAATACACATCTGTTGTCAAGTGTTTCTTTTTTTATTATTAGATGGTAATTACATGCAGCTTTTGCTTCAGCTTAATTGGTGTCTTTTAATGAGACCTGAGGAAAAAATACTGTAAATACATACATACACATATATATGGAAATGTACGTGTGTACACATATATACATCTAAGTAAGCATTCTCTCAGAAGTAATTCTGTACATGAAGACATCTTCACTAATGCTAACAGAACTTTACTGTGAGCTAAAATTATTTTTCTGCAGATGGTTTTTTGTTACAAAAACTTTCCTTTTTTTAAATGATGCATTATTCTGAAAATTTAGTTGCACAAATCTCACCTACTGCACATTTTGCTAGTAATAATGGGAAATTCTGAAAATTCATCTTGTTGCTACCATAAGTTAATAGATATTAGTTAGAAGGCAGCAGTGGTAGGAAAATATAGTTTAGTAAAGGCAAAATGACCTTTTATGAAAAGGCCCCTCACTTGATGTAATGCTACTCTATTGTAAATGAGTATCTCACTTTTACACATGGTGTCTTTAAATAAAAGCATTATATACTTCATTCCAGAGCTGTTAACCCCAGTGGGTTTCCTAGAGCTTGGCTACTGCTCACTTGCCTTAATTTATTGAGTACAAGTCAAGGTAAAATGCATTTTACTCAAGACCTTTCCCAGAAGTCTTGAATATGAATATTCTAACCTGGTGGCCCCTTCCCTTGTGATCTGTTTTGCTTGCACAGATTGTGTACCACAACTGTCCTATCTTCATGTGCATGCTCAATGGCCAACAACTTGTCATTGCCATTGTGTTCTGCAGTGTGGTGCCTGTGACTATGATGTGACCTATTAATATGTTGCAATTGTTGACAGGCACAAAGCCAAGATGTCAACATGTTTGTAAAGATGTATTGGAAAGATGACTTAAACCTTTAGTGTGTTGTAATACTGCTGAATGCAAAGTGGTGCTTTGCAGAGAAAAACATTGCTTGGCCAGGTTTACTTTGAAAGCTCAGAACTGTGTACTTAAGTAAGTATGCTTTTGTGATGTTGTTTCAGCTTCTTTTCATTTAGCAGAGCACAAAGATTTTTATTTTTTTTTGTCAGGCATGACATAAGTAAACATTTTGAAATAAAATATATAAATCCCCAGGCAGTTATTATTTTCTGAAGTACCTGGATTGTGATTTCATTTTTCATTAATAGTTGTTGTTTCAGACTTTGCTTCTTGTAGACTTCATTTTTATGAGGACAGGTTAGGCTTTTGATTGTGCTTCAGGGAAGAAAAGAGAGGAACTCTTTGAAGGTAGGGTATTGGGCCAAAGACTGCTTTCTCTTTAGTTTTTACTATTATTTGGCCGCACTGTAGTCTCATAACATTAGCAGACAGTGCCCATTGCCTGAGAGTCTGTGGTAATGTTTTGGCCCTGGCCTTGTTCTGATATTAACCCCCAACCACTCATGCTTTCTGCTGATGTGCATCTGTTGCCTTGTGTAGCCATCCGCCTGCAGTGGCTTTGGTCTGAAGCCATTGCACCAAGTCTACTGCCCATCAAGGGCATTCCTTTGATTTAATTGGGAATTAATTGTGTGACAGATGCACGTAAGTAGAGATCACAAGAGGTCTTTTGAGTGTGCATACGCATATGAGAGCGCTGACTGAATATATTCAACTGTACACTCTTGCTTGGGTCCTTCTGTCACTAGGTCACTGGAGAAGTCTGCAGAAGATAAAATCAAAGCTGTTCTTTATTCAAATTTCAGTGCACTTGGATGATGAAAGCAAAATACCTTATTCTTTCAGCCATTTTTCAATATCTATTTGCAAAGAATAGGTGGGAAGAATAATGAATTGTGAAATGTAGAAATATAGTTTAAGACTTAATTTAAATGATGTTTCCTGATGAATAGTACTGCATTAAGAACTAGGCTTTTCCCACAGGTCTGTAGGAACTCTTTGAGTGTATTGTATCCAAAACTGCTTTCCTATTCTGTTTCTCGGGAGAGTTAGCTTGTTACCTTCTCACTTGAAGGTCCCCTTTGTTTGTGGGACTTGCTTGGCCTTTCTAATGGGATCAATTGCAAACTCTATCCATCAAAATCAGTACAGCTGTATTCCCCCTTTCTCACTGAAGTTGCTCATCCACTTCCATGGAGAGCTGGTGAAGGTCACTAATCTGCAAAATAAGCCCAAAACTACAAAAATAAAGTTAACTCTTGTAACAGGTTGACCTTCTGTCAATTTCCTGAGTTGGACTGGCTCAGCTGGGGCCAAATATCAGACTGACTGTGCTGGTCTAAAGGAGACAGAGGGAGGGTTTGTGCCTGCCAGGGTGGCAAAACTGCGACAGCTCCTCTTCACATAGGCTTAAACTTGTGGCAGTTCCTTTGTGCCCCTTTGGGTAAATAATCATCCATAAGGTACAGCCATCATTTCACTTGCCAGTCTTCTTTTCAGCTTTCACACTGTCTGCAAATAGTGCTTCTTTTAGCATAATGTAAAGTTTTATGAAGACAACCATGCATTCGCTACCACTGGCATTTCTAGGTGTGCTTTCAAATGCCACAGGTTTGAGTTTGCTGTGTTATGCTCATTGAACTGAAAATGCACTCCATTAGAGTGGCTGATTTGCAGACCAGTCTGTTCATCAGCCAGAAGATCTCTGGAGCAGTGCTGTGTAAAAAAAACCCCAACAGATACATGCCTGAATGAACAGGTTGTTCTCATACATGTGTGTCTTTACTATATGTTGCTTACACACCCTACTGTACTTTCAGAAGAGCTTAGTTTTTCATAGACTTGAAGCAATATTGCATTTCTTATGGTAGTTCTAGCTTTTAATGCATTCTCATTTCAGAAACTGTTGAAATATAGAGTGTCGAAGTGCTGAATTGACACTGTTCACAACTGTTGATGCATATAAAAAGCTGTTGTTTAAAAGAAAAAACCACACACACATAGAAAAAAAAAAAAAGCCTTCCAGTTTGTTTATATCTTGACTTAACACTTTCTCCATAATTTAGAGAATTTGAATGTTGATAAACTATTTCCCTGGCAGCTCTCAATGGGAAAGAAAGGATATTCTACAGTCATTATAGTATTGGGTTCGAGCTTTGAGTTGAGCTCATCCTTATTTTAAGTGATACATTAAATCTCAATGTAGCTTTGGTAAAGAGTAGTGCCAGGCTATAGAGCTAGTCTTTGAAGTGTGTTTAGAGATATGTGGATTTAGCTGTAGAATTAAGATTGTGTTAAAGCCTATGTAAAATAACTTCCTTTGGGTGTTAAAATTCATAAAGGTTTAAAAAATTAGAAGGTAAAAAAATAGAAGGTGAAACCAGTGCAACTTTATTAGATAAAAATTAATCTGTTTTCTATGTACATATCTTTTCTTTCTCAACAATTGTTGGGTGTAATTAGAGGAAGAGAGAGAAAATGGAATGAGTAACGCACCATATGTACAAAAAAAACCAAAAAAAACACCTCCAGTCTGTAGGCGTTATACTGAACAAGAATTTGGTCTTGACCCATCTCTCTTTTTTATGTAGATAATATTTACTCATTTGTATTGCATTTTGAAAGACTTGTACCCACTAATAGATACTTGCTGTTGTTGTTGCTTTTTCTTTTAAGCTAAAGATATGTATATGTTTGTTGTTGCATCTCTTGGAAACCTGTCCTTTCAGAAAATACATGTTTTGCATGGTTTAACCCTACATATATATATGGGGTGATTTGAAATCTCTCCATTTCAAGCAGCAGAATTACATTATATATTAATGATTTGGGGTTGTTTCTTTTCTAGAAGAAATAATCAGCTTCCCCTTCATGTCTTGCTAGGACAACAGCTGCAGATGAGATTGAGCTTCCATATTAAATACATTCTATTAACTTCACACGTCCAGACACACACTGGCTCACTCCCTCCCGCACCCCAGTGTCACATTATAGGTGAGCAGGCCCTAATTAAAAGCGCGCACCATCTGCCGGAGCGCGGCGGCAGAGTGGCACTCCACAACCATCCTGATTCCTCTGATTGAAATGTATTATTTATGAGCTCAAAGACAAAATACGCTGCTTGGCTGGTGAAAGCTGCATTAGGAGCTGGATAGCACCATCTAATGGAATGGAGTGCCGCTGGCTATTCATCTTTCCTCTTCTTCCTCTCTCCTCAGTCTCCTTCCCCAGTAATTTTATTTTTCATTCTTGTTCTTGGATTTTCTATGACAGTGTTTCAGACAGTCATGTCTCTCGCATTCCACTTTTATACAATACTGGAATGGGTTGTTGAAATATTAAACTAATTATGGGGGCTTTTTGCAGCCTTTTGTTTCCTTCCAGTGCCACACATGGGGTTTTACTTGCTATAGCAAAAGTGGTTCTGATGTGATGTGGTGCTACAGAATTGGAACATGAGGAAGATAGATGAGCAAGATCAGTTTACTGCATTTCTCTAGCCCCTCCCAAGGACCCATGTAATGGAAGTACCCACTGCTCCATCTGAAAATTTTATTTTCATATGGAAATTGGCCCTATTTGTGGGGGGAGGGAAGGGAGGATGACAGTACACTAGACTATGTGAAAGTTCTTTACTGTGTTGGAAAGAAAGGGCAGGATTTGGGGAAAGCTTCAGCTTTGGACCTTCCTCTCTGGAAGCAGAGATCATAACCACTTCCAGCTTGCAGAAATCATGTTCTGTTATTGTTTCTTAGTGGGGAAGTGGATGAGATGTTGGACTGAGGGGTGAAATACACCTTGTCAGGAGAGGAAAAGGGTGACAGGGAAGGAGTCCTTTTTGTCTTAATTGGTTTGTCGAGCTACCTTTGTTGACTGCTAGATTAAAACATTGCATCTAGTAGAAATGTATTTAGTGTCTAGCTCAATGACCTTTAGAATATGCAGGTTAAGAATAGTCACGCTGATTCAAAATAATCTGGGGAATGATTTTCTCATCCTTAGCCTTTTTGTTATGTTCTTGAGTTTTGTAGTATTCCATGCTGGGCATCCAACAATATGGCTTCAGCACAAACAAGCAGTTAGGACTGGACTGATACTTGAAATATGACATTTTTCTACAGTAACCTCCAATAGAGCCACTTTTTTAAAAATTACAGGATCTGCTCACTATTTCAGCTTGGGCAGGACAAAACCCTGAGTAAAAAGATCTATGTCTAAAGCTGAGCAAAATATATGTATGTGGAGGATGTGCATTTTATTTTTTTTACGTCAACATGTTTTAAAGAATGTTGAAATAACATAAATCATGGCACATCTATGAATATATGTCCTCTTCTTGTTTATGTTTAGAACATATGCCATCAGAAGGATAAGAGATGCCTTCAGAGAAAACAAGAATGTAGCAGATTCTGCAAAAATAGAAGAACTACTGAATAAAGCCAAAGCAAACCTAGAGGTTATTCAACGGCAGGTATGTTTATGTCTCTCATTTTTTATAGGAGTTATTCACTACTCATTTAACTGTCTTATGCCACTAGAGATGGAAAAAAATAGATCCTTGCTAAAAACATCTCTAGATGAACATCAGGTTTTGTCTGAATTTGTTCGTCCTTCCATCATAGGTTCGGAAGGGTGACTGACTCTCACTCCAAATAGTCTCACTTTCTTCTGTGTTCATTTTTTCCCATCTCCAGATACAGAGTTAGAATAGTAACAGAACAAGAAAATCCTGAAGTGAATTAAGGAAATGCTGGCTAGATGTGTCCAGATAGGGTGATAGATTTTTCTTTGAAAAATTTGAGTCACTGGCAATACTTTTCTTCAACCTTGTTGGAGTAGCATTTATAGCATCTCTGTTCCCTCCACTAGGTACCATGTTACTAAGAAATGAAGTAGACTTGGTTGAACTTCAGATGCTTTTTAACTTCTCATTCATACCCACTGTCTATCTAAAGTGACCACTAAAAATTGGAAGAAAGCAAGTTTCTATGCCTGAACTCTCTATGGGCACTTGCAGTGCTTAAGCTGCTCCTCCTTGCAAAATCTGCGCTTGCTGACACCAGTCAGAGCTCCGTAGTACTTTTATTAAACACTGAATGAATATGTGCACCTGCTCCTCCATGGCTTGTTTTGGTATGGCTCTTTAAACAACCAGCAGGTCAGTTAGATGGATTCTTATTTTGGTAGGGAGCTGGGCCCTTTGATTTGACAATTAAATACGCATACTTAGGTGCAAGTTTTGGGTTTGGGGTTTTTTTTCTTCTCCAGCAACAGGTGGTGTTTTGTGCTACCATAGTTTTGCTATCTTTTTTTAACCCAAACACTGCTATTTTTTTATTTACATGTTTTTCAAATAAGCAATTTGGATTAGATTGTTTCAATGCAATTACATTTGAATGTTGGGGTGTTTTTCTCAGATCTGTAGGTGATAATTGGCATTTTCAGCTCTTCTAATTCTTGCTTAAGATAAAGTCTTGCTAAATAAAAACTTTCCAACTTTTTTCTCAGCAAAACATGATTCTACTGGTCTGAGTCCTAATAGGTCTGGGATAGATTTTAAAATAAAGCTCCTCTTTCCTCTATTAAGTCCTGTGTAAGCCCAGATTACCTTGTTTCTGTAGACCCTAAAAAAAGGTATTTCTCTAAAACAGACTCTTGTCAGGCTAGACTCTTATCTAGGGTGGGGGTCTTGCCTTGCACCTTTTTTGAAGTTTTCTTTTTAGCTTAAAGATTATCCCTCAGCATCAGTCAGCATCTTTCTGTTATGCATTTGTTACTGTGTCATTGGGACATACCAGAATAATTCAGAATGGCCTCAGTTATTGCTGAGTCTGCAGGGTTTTGCATATTTGTATCAAACATCAGCTATTTAAGGGGCTTCTCCAAAATGAAAAACCAAATTGCTCAAGTTGATTTTAAATTGAATCACTGTCATTCCATGTAAGAATCTCAGGGAAAACATACTTGAAAAGCAAGGAATATTAAAGGCACTGACACAACTTCCCGATTTTAACACTGCTTGGATAGTGAAACTTATGTTGAAATATTTTTTTGATATTGCACCTATAGACATTTTCCAGACAGAGTACAATCACATTGCATTCACTTTTGGAAGGGTTTATCTTACATGTTTTCAAGAGTAATGGATAAGGAATGTTATTATACGGTAACATAATAGGCAGTGGAACTTTTTAACAAAAAATAATCAGGTAGAAGAATTTTTTTTTTTTTAAGATAATTTTTTGATATGCATCCCTGCAAGAGTTGATTGTTTGGGTAATAAAACCTTTTTTTTCCTAAAAAATTGCAAGCTGTTGTGCTTTGCAGAACTTCTGTTACATTTTGGTGTCATCTCACTCCCATCTGTAAAGCAAGAGATAAATGTTGTAAAAATAGCAACACTGTCTTAAAAGCTTTTCTTCCAGACTATTAAAAACTGGGCATCTAAGTTCATATTAACATTTACTTGCTGTCAAATTTCATCATGCTCTGTAGAAAGTGTTCATTCTTTCTCTCTGTTTAGTTGAAGATCTAAGTAATGAAGTAATCTGACATTATTAAGACTTTATATTTGAAACTAGCCAAGCATAATATAAAGTGCTTTTATTTTTAAATGCAGAAGCACTGAAGCGAACATGAGATCAAGCATACAGTTTTTTGCTAAGTTTGGGGTTTATTATGATATGGTTCATCTTGGTATTGCTGACTTTTTTCTAGTATGTCAGTAGAAATTAAATAATATCCCTCTTTGCTGACAATTTGTTGTTACTCTAAAATCAAATTTATATTCATTTTACATTCTAATTTATGGTTTAGTCATCAAAGTGACCATTGAAGTGTAAGGTTCATAAATAACTATTTGGATCAGCCTAGTGGGAAATGTGAAGTAGTGACAGATTACTGTCATTTTGTTCATGTCAGTCACTGTACAATTTGCTTGAGTGTTATGAAAGTAGTTTTATAATGCTGAAATTCATGGAGAAACATTAATCTCCAGCTTAGTTCTCTGCTTATTGTTGGTTTTGATTTTATAATATCATGGCTAAAGGAAGGAGCAACTCATTTTCAACACTGTTGGCAAAGATTTTTGTGCGCGTTTACTGTGTAAACAACAAAATTTTGTGATGTCATTCCTGTAGAGAAGGGTGTTGTAAGAAATGCATTGTCACAAAGAAGTGTGAAATAGAAAGTTTTAGAAAGTTTTGAGGTGAAGTCTTGAAGTTGTTTGAGGATTGTCATAACAGCCATTCCCCAACTATGCTAATATGACTTCATTTGTGAGTTTCTATTACTGTTAGTCACTTTAGTGTGTTAGTGGTAGGAGCATTTGCACTGAAATGTACTGCTGCTGCTGAAATTTAAGATTTATAAAAGCCACTTTGAAGGCTGGCTAATACTGAGTGTTTTGAAGTTTTCTGTATGCCATTCTGTCTCTCGGGTTTTGAACTGAAAACATAACAGTGAAGTTCAAAAGCTGTAGTAGACCTGTGTGCTCTGATTCTCCTCAGTTTTATGTTATAGCTAGAAACTGCCAGTCATCTTGTTGTCCAGCTAAGGATTATTTTGTTTTTCGTGGCAGCTCTGAGCCTTTATTATCAATTTTACTGGTTTTAACATCACACCACCACAGTACTCTTCAATAAAAGGGTTTTAATATTTCACAGCTTTTGTTTGTCTCTTTAAACAATCCAAACTGATGAGAATCGTGGTTTGCACAAACCTTGGTCAGGGAGACAAGAGATGCACCGTGAGCGCTCAGACAGTCCGGGCTTGTGGATCTGCCTCCTTTACAGCTGGCTGGTCATCTGTGTTTTTTAAGGGGACAATAAACTTTTCTTTTGAGTCTGAGTTGTTTTTCCTCAGGCTTGACCCCTCTTACTTTTCCCTTCAGATGTGTAGAATGAAGGCATGTGGTGTTGAAGCATGAAACCTCTGTTAGAAAGGTTCCACTGATGATGATAAATGATGAGTACTTGCAGCATTTTTCTTGTTTGCAGCATGTTGTAAAGTACATTCTAATCCTTGAAATATCCATTGCTTGTAGTAATTTTAGTTCCATTTCTCTTAATGAAATGCTTCATGACTACACCTTGATAAAAGCCCATGTCATACTTAGTGTGAGATTTTGGTCTCATATTCTAATGTTTCTCTATAATCAAAATTATTAGTAAGGTTTTGTGCTGAAACTTGTGCAAAATAAGAACAATTCTTCTGAATCTTTTATTTTTCAGCAAGCCAAGTTGCCAGTGCAGCTGTATGTAGCCAAGTACTGTGCCTTCTTGAGGTGTTCATTGGCAGTATCTTATCTTGGCAATATTGTGAATTTGAGTAACACTTGAATGGAAGTGGAAATTAAACTGAATCAATATACTAATACAGCACTCATATTATGAATTGATGACTATATATCCATAAGGAAACTTTCTCTTAATCAAAATAACATAAATATTAAAGCATGTTTAATAAATACTAGCAAGACAAGCAACTTCAATTATAGTTGCTATAAAAAAAGAAAGGTAGTAGTACTACCCTAATTTACAGCACCAGGTTTGAATTGCATGCTCATCCTTTGAGCAGCAAATATTCCTATATTAATAATTGTCCAGATGTGTGTACTTCTGGACTGAAAGCATTTTGTTGAGTATTTGGAGGACTGGTACCAATTTACACAGTCGTGAGCTTGTGACATTGAAATGGACTGTCAGAAGGAACTTACTGAACTTTAGAAGAAATGTTCTGGGTATCTGAACAAGTTATGTTTATACTGCAGAGCACTGTAGGCTGGATGCCCTTTGCAGGAGAAGATTCCTTTTGAAAACTCTTGTTAGTATTAGTTTCAGGCTACAGATCGTATTTATGTCTGGTTTTTATGTATATGTAAGAAAGTTGCAAAATATTGTAATGCAATACACTGTGTAGTATATTGCATTATGCTGGCAGCAGTTCTGAGGCCAAGGGGAAAGAATAGCTGGAAAATCTCTTTGAGCACAAGGGGCAGCACCACGCTACTGTTCAGGAATGTGTGTGGTATTGGCAAGTCGTGTCTTCCTGCTGGCAGACAATTCTGTTGGAGTTCTAATATGGTTTTTTCTTATCAAGCATGTCACTACAAGGAAGTTTTAACTCACAGATTATTCTACTGCTTTTCTTGTGAAGCTCTTTGAATTTTATCTCTTTTTTTTTTCCAGTTTCACAATGGCAAATACCAATTTCTCTAAAAAAGTATGTATTTTTCTACCACAGAATTGTAGACTTACAGTTCTTAGATAAGAAGATTGCCCTTGGAAGTTTGCTGGGGCTTTCACTTGTGCTATGTTTTTTTATTTTTTACGGTTGCACATCATTTTCCAGCCAGGATAGATCTGACATTACACCCAGAGAATTTTTCTTACCTCTCTGGCCATTTAGCTATACTTAAAGCAAGCGTAGACACAGTTAAGTTTTCAGATGCTTCATTTACAGTAGAAGAGCAGGAGTGAGTGACATAAACAATGGACAAATATCCTGGTAAAACAGTTTTCTCAAGTCACTGCACGGTGTCCATGAACTATCTATACACTTCTAAATCCTTGGATTGGCAGCCACAATGTAGAAAATGTTTGGCATGAGCCTCTTGCATTTCTCTTGCTCCTTGCCTGTTGCAGTACTGGTAGTCAGTTTTTAATTGCTTTACCACATCATGAGGTCTTACTTGTTTGGTTCCTTACTTACAATTACCAAAATCATGTTGAAAGCTTATGGCAAAGCCACAAACCGAATTCAAATCAGCTGACTTAGGATTTAGAAGCCATTGGAGGCTCCTGTGTTTGTTAGTGGTTTTAATTTTAATTTTTTTAAATTTCAGAGCTCCTTGGGGTGATATTTTTAGGGTTTTTTTTTTTCCTTGAGGTTGTTTAAATCCTTTTGTTATGTTCATGTTGCATTTGCTTTACATGTGGTTTGAAAACTTCAAATACTTAGTAACAGTAACCTACCAGGAAAATCGTGATTAAGAAAACAATGGAAATCCTTAACATATATTAAAAATCAGAGCTCTTGACTTAGAAAGAGACACAGATACAGGTGAAGGAAAAATATAGTAAATGTTAAAAATATGTAGTAAAATATAGGGTGGATAATACCTGTCTTTCAGTAAACAAAAGAAAGCTTCAAATTGAAATTTGAAAACGGTAAATTCTGAGCTATACTGGTTTTGTATTTCAGTAGGAAAGTAAATATATTTTATGTACAGTGAACAAACTAAGGTTTTGGGGGTTGAAAAGGAGGAGGAACAAAGAAAAAGGTGTCGTAGGAGTGACTTTGAAAAAGGGTTGGTAAATTTAAACAGAAACTCAGCTGAATCAGAACTTGTCCTTTCACAGAACTTGTTAGCAGTGAGGTCTGCTTTGGCCAGCTTTTCCAAATACCTTTTTCATCTTGGCATGTAGGCTAGCTTTGGAGATGTGCAACATTGGAACAGATGCCAAAAGCCCAGAGCTGTCATATAAGCGTAATTTCTGGCATCTGAGGGGGCAGGAAGTGTAATAGACATTTTACTCGTCTTCAGGTGGCATGGTTCTCCAGGTTACACCTGTGTCAGTCACCAGAGCACTGTTACTCCTTAGGCTTTCATTTAACTCTCCTGATGGAGAACAAGATTGTGTTTTCACAAGTGATTTGCTGCTGTTCATTCTGCTGACTAAACTACAAGTGGCAGGTTCTGTCCGCAGTATTAAATTCCAAAGTAGACTGCATTGAAAATAACCTTTAGGTTGCCAGCAGAGGCGATTCAGAGGTAGAATGAGGTTTTTGTCTTTCTGATGTAAGAGCTTAGAGGAAAACATAGCATTTGATGTATGCACTAACCTTTCCTAAAAATAAAGACTGCTGAGTGTTGGCCAATGCATTTAAAATACTGTAATTATCTGTCGTAAAGAACTGTCATTATTGTTGTTGCATGTATTTAATGGCTAATCCAGTGAGGTTGGGGCCTTATCATAAATAGTAACAGTAGTTATATAATACATCCAGAGCTGTGAGCACCTGATGTTCTGCACAGATGAGGGCTATCTGAAGGACAGGAGAAGGACTTACTTTCTAGTGAGCAACTTGGTGTGGCAGTATGTCACATCCAATAAAGGAAATGCTGGATGTAAGCTTCCACATGGAAAAGAGTAAGTTTTATCAGCCTGGCTAGTCAGTGGCTCCTTGAAACAGTTAGGAGTATTAACCATTCTGTGCTGAAGAAAGCTCCAGAAGCAAGAAAAAATCGCATTTTCAGGCAGATATGTCCCTCTGCCATTTGCCCCTTTGTGCTTTCTGCTCTGCTGTGTTTGGTGTCCCAAGGGTTTCAGCCCTGGGTGGAAATGAATATGGCTCTTAGGGGTGGCTGTTGCAACAAAACTTCAAGGATGCTTTTCCAAATGAGGTAACAGCAAGTGTGTGTGTGTGTCTTAGTACAAATAAAAAATACTGTCAAGAGAGAGGAAATAAAAATAAGTGCTGTAGTTTTGATCACAGAGCAAATGACTTCTGCTGTGTTTCTAATCTGACTGTGTGATCTTGCTTTGATGCCTGTCAGTCTGGTTTGCAGTGGTGCTCATTGAGGGAGGGTTTGAAGATTGAGTTTCTCTCATTAAAATGTATTAACCTTTGAGCAACTTCTTGTCTTTCTTGCTGTGTGATGTCTGCTGCAGAGCAGAACATTTGTGGAGGTTCTCTCTTTTACTGAATAGGAAAAGGAGAAGTATGGCAACCTTGTGTGTTATTTATGAAACGTATAACCTTGTAAAAGTCTTGTGTATGTATTGTGACTTCCATTCACATTAGAATATTGATCTCTCCTGAGAGTCCCTTCTCAGGGGCAAACCAGTTCCAAGTACAGCTAGACTCTGAGGAAGTTAGGATTGCTGTTTTGAGGGCTTCTAAAAAAGGGAGAGAGACAAAAGTGCTGTTATTGAAACAGTGCTCTCTTGATCTCTCATTGTTGGTTGCTTTTTAATCTGTTCTAGTTTTATTTCTTTTTTCCTTGTTGTTAAAACTTTCCATCCTGTTTTTGTACTGCTCATTGGAAGGAGACACTGTCAGATTCATTGGCACTGCAACTGAGCAGGCACGCTTCCCTCCAGGAGGAGCTTTGGCACATTTGTCTGGTGCCTCTGATCCCCAGGACTGTGTTCTGCTGCCCTTGAGCTGCAGTCTGTAATTCAGGATGACAGTGTTGGTGTTGGCACCCTCTCTATATGACAAGTCACCTGGTCCCGTAGCTGTGGTAAAGTGGGGTTTTTTAATGACGTTTCCCCCCTAACCCCATGCTCAATCATCACTCTCTCAGCATATTACAATTTCAGTTTTTCCATTTACAGCTAACAGAGGAAAGAGGAGGCATTTTAGCTCCTCCTGAAGCTACTTGCATTCTTCTCTGGCCTTTCAGATGAACATTGCTTCTCCCTACAGCACACTGAAAATATGTTTTAAAATTTTCCTCTGCCACTCTAAAGCAGATGCCTTTTTTCTGTTTCTTCCATAGGTGGTTTTTCATGTCTAAAGAATTTACTCTCTTCTTCCTTCTCAAGATAAGGGCAATCTGCAAAGACCTCCATTTGCCTTATTTGCTCCAAGAATCTGGTTTCATGACTGCTTCATATTTGCCCATCTTATTATCTTTGTACTTCTGTTGGTTGTCACTGAAACTTTTCAATTTTTCCAGTTCCAAAGGTGACACTTTCTTATTTTAAAACTGTGTGTCAAAATGAAAGCTGTTTATACAGTCCATCAACATTAACTATCATTTTACAAAACTCTGAAAAAACCGGTTACTTAAAAAAGAAACAACCTTCTTCATGTTCCTTTGTGTCTGGTATGTCTGCATATATTGTAATCTTCTGGGCATCCACTGAATACCCCTGTGGGTTATCCTAGCACCAGACATGGTCTGTGTCACCAATACCTTTTGACTGAATTTGCAACCAGGTAAATTCACAGTCATCTACTTCTATTTTGACAATAAACATATATGTGGCTTTCACATAAAAGTTTTTTCAAGCAAAGAAGCTTTATCATTGATGTGCTATTTTACAATTTTATCTTTTTTGCAGTAATTCAGATTCTGTCTAGTGTCTCTGTAGTAAGCTGCCTGTATTTGAGGGAAATGTATTTGATCCATGAATTGTGATGAAGGCCAAGCTTAAGGAAGAAAGTTGCTAGACTCTAATAGCAGCATGTCTGATCAGGCCCTTGGAAGTTTAGGCAGGGAAGGCTGTTTTCTAGACAAGAGTGTAGAGTGAAGTTTAATTAGTGTTTACGCAGTCTCCTTGGTACTTGGTGCATTGCTGCTGTCTTTAGCTTTGTGCTTTCTGAGGTGAGCCTGGGGTTTTTTTGGCCATTAAGAGCTACAGCTGCAGTGCCCTTCATCTTCATGACAGGCATTATGCCAATACATTAATTCTGAAAGCAAGTAAAAAGAAGAAGAAAGAAGGAGCCCAAACTCTTCCAGTCACATTTAAATCACAATTTGACTGATTCTTGTTGTTCTGCTTTCTGGGGTATGTCAGATAGATATTTCCCCTCTGAGGTATGTGCTGCCTGAATGTCCTTCCTTGGCTGTTTGGTTGGCAGGAAGTGAAGCATTACTAAGCAGAGTTTTGAACTCACCTTTATAATTTTGTCACCAGTAGAAAATGCATAAATGCATAGTTTAAAACAAAGGTCTGCTATTTATGCTGTAAAAATAAGGTCCTGTCCCTCATCAAGGCAGTTATAAATATTGCAGTGTAGTGGCTAAATAATACATTCATAGTTTTTCTTCTGTGAGCATAATTGACTTGCTGAGCAGTTGCTTTGATAATTCTTAACCATATTTTCATCCAAGTGTGTGGTTAATGAGAGCATTATGTGACCTAATCACTTAGCCTTTCACATTAATACAGATCTTGATTATAATTCTCTTGATTTTGTTGTTGATCCAGTACTTTGGTTCTGTGTTCAAATTATCTTAATTTTAAATGAAAATATTTCTTGTCTCACAGAAGTCTAATTTCTGTGCACATTTGTCAGTAGTGAATACTTAGTGGGAGTGATTACTCTCTAACTGCTTGTGCCAGTATACCTCTGGGAGGTTAATCAATCTTGTGCTTTTTAATTGACATCAATAATGTGTTTACATTTATCAATATTTCTTAATTGTCAAGTTATAACTATGGAACTTCAATAATAAATCATGCCAATGGTTAACTTCATACATTAGATTTTTAAGAGTCTCCTTAAGCACTTTGACATGTTGTAAATTGCTTTTAAAATGATGTATGTATACTCATGGGGGAAGACGAGAAAAAAATTGGTATGCAAAGTCATGCTGTCAAATAATACTGCAGAACTGGCCCATTGACAGTAACATACCTTTACCACATGTAGGATATGCTTTATGGGGAAAAAAGGGGAGTAAGTCTTTTCAAACTGCTTGTTTTATTACTAATAATTTTGTGACTGTGACAGCGCTCATACATTTGTTGTGTCATCCCCAGGGAATTGTCAAGGCTGGGACTTTTTCTATTCTCTCAGCTGTAGAGGCAAGACAGAGGACAGAGAGAATTATCAGTTTTACTGCTCCTCTGCAGAAGTAGCAGTGAGCTATGGGAGATCAAGGCATCCTGGTTTTGATGGTGCATTACACAAATGTCCTTAAGATGGAAAGGTGGAAGATGTCCTTAAGGTGGAAATGAAGGAGGCTAGCTTTGTTTAAATATAAGCATAGATTTAAAGACTCGGGTGCACAGGGAAACAAATTATTTGCCCAAGTTCACACAATATGCTTACAGTGGGAATTAAGGCATGATAGTCCAAGTCTTACAACACTGTCTGTCTCAGAAGGTATACCTTCATCATCTGCCTTGCTCTTCTCTGTCTCCTTTAAACCCAAAGAGCAGTATTCTGGAGAAGGAAATCTGAACAGACAGAAAGCTGGCAGGATGCTGACCACATTGTGTCAGTCTTACCATGTTTTATGGGCTACATCAAAGACAGTATAAGAACTAAAAACCGTGCCTAATGAGCAGTGAGGAAAGACTTAGAAGATAATGCTGATTTCTAGGCAAGTGTAAACCAGTGTGAACACCAGGAACATCAAGGCTGGTTTTTATTTGAAAAGACTAAGTATTATTAAATATTCCAGTTTAGTCTAGCAGCCATTTTGTTGACCTCTTGCAAATGTCATAAGTCCTAAATTAAACCTCTCCCTCCTTTTTTGAATGAGACAAGACTGATAAGAAAGAGCTATTAAACAAAATTACAGTAGTTACCAAATCCAATTGCATTTAGAGCAAGTGTGTGTAATCAATCTCTTCTGAAGGGTAAAGCAATTCAGGAGACATCCATTGGCACATTCTCTAGGGAGGCAGATTAAGTACCTTCATGTTGCATGTAGAGGGATTTGCAGTAGGTTGCTTGTGTGAATAAGTGATATTTAGGTTCAAAATCCTGGAATGCAGCTGGTCTGCCACGTCAGCACAGACACTACTGCACAGGTTCTGAGCTAGAGGTCATTCACATCCATGTCTGGAAAGGTAAATTTGGGTCAGTGTATGGGTGTATGAACTAACACAAGTCTTTAAGAAATAGTGACCTTTCAGCAGCATTCAAATTTTATTTGTGCTTTTGGTTTCAAACCCACCAAGGTACTTGAGATGTGTATGAAATTAAATTTAGTGTGGCTGTGTGATTGGTTGACCCTGACTGGACACAAAGTGCCCACCAAAGCTGCTCTATCTCCTCAGCTAGATGGGAGACAAAATGCAGTGAAAGGTTCATGGGTTAAGATAACTCAGGGAGAGATCACTCACCAATTACTCTCATAGGCAAACCAGACTTATTTTGGAGAAATTAGTATAATTTATTACTAATCAAGTCAGAGGAGGGTAATGAAAAATAAAACTAAATCTTAAAAGCAGCTTACTTCCACTCCTCCCTTCTTCCCAGGCTTAAAATTACTCCCAATTTTCTGTACCTCCTCTGTGCAGAGGCTGGGAAGTGCAGGCTGTGGTCAGTTAATACATCATCTCTGCTGCTCCTTTCCCCTCAAAGGGGACTCCTCACACTCTTACACTGCTTCACCATGAGGTCCCTCCTGCAGGAGACAGTCTTTTGAACTTCTCCAGTGTGAGTCATTCCCATGGGGTACAGTCTATCAGGAACAGACTGCTCCAGCTTGCGTTCCTCACAAGGTCACTGTTTGCTGCTCCTGCCAGCAAACTTGCTCCTCTCCACTGGTCCAAGGTCCTGACAAGATCCTGCTTCCCATGGGGTCCCAGCCTCCTTCGGGCATCAATGTGGGGTCCTGCACAGGCTGCAGGAGGATCTTTGCTCCACCATGGACCTCCCTGGGCTGCAGGGGCACACGTGCACCACCATGGTCTGCACCCCAGGCTGCAAGCGAGTCTCAGCTCCAGCGCCGGTAGCACCTCCTGTCCCTCCTTCTACACTGACCTGGGTGTCTGCAGAGCTATTCATCTCACATACTCTCATCCCTCGCTCCTGGATGCAGTTGTGAAGGTTTTCTTTTTTTTCTCCTCCTGCTTAAATATCCCAGAGGCACTACCACTGCTGCTGACCTTGACAAGTGGCAGCTCCCTCTTGGAGCCAGTTGGCATTGGCTTGCTCAGACGCTGTGGGAAGCTTCTGGCACCTTCTTAAAGAAGCTACTCCTTAGTCTCTCCTCTACCAAAACCTTGCCACAGGCTGTTAGCATGAAGAACATAAAAATCTTGCATGAATTGAGTTCAGAAAAAATTATTTTTTATTCACTGTCCTCCCCAAATGTATTTAATGTCATCATAGCCTGAAGTGTAAGTAAAACTAGTTCAGTTGTCAGGTTTTCCGGCACTTTGGAGGAAGACTGAAATAGCTGCTACCAGGTTATCAGGTGGGATGTGTTTTCAAATATAAGTGGGTTTGGCACAGGAAACCTGTGTTTCAACCATCTTCCATTTATCAGACATCCTACATTGAGTGCATGCTGGGGCTACTGAGAAAGTAAGGAACGTAATTAATATCCATAATGTATATACTCATAGGCTGAAAAGAGAGGATGACTCTTTGTTCAGAGGGTGGCTGAGCAGATTGAAACCAAGTATCTGGGCTTGTGTTCACACATTTATGCTGAGTAATATGAGTGCTTGAGAGCTCAAGGTACTCTGGAAGTCACAAAAATGTAGGCTACAAAATAATTTAAGGATTCAAGAACATGAGCTTTTTCCCTTTGTTACAGTTTCATATTTGAATAAGATCAATACAGTGTAACAGTAGAACTTGTGGTCTTTTTCATCTTTTGGTAAAGTACAGGCCATCTGTGATTCTATTCTTTCCTATATCTTCAACTAAAAGGAGAGCAGCTTTATGCTGCAAATCTGTGGGGAATACTTCCTTCAGGGAAGCTGAAGAGCACTGTGGAGCTTCACAGTGCACTTTATATTTTTTCACAGGTGCTTAACATCTGCATCCCCTGTTGTAAAGCTGAAAGGTTTGGGTAGAGCAGTGATGGGGCTTAAGAAGTACCCAGTAACCATTGCCACAGACAAACAAGGAGCCTTGAATAACAGAATGGTTTGGGTTTGAAGGGAACATAAAGACCATCTAGTTCCAATCCAAGCCCCTGCCATGGTTAGGGACACCATCCACTAGAGCAGTGAAGCTCAGCTGATCAGAATTCAATGATGGTACTTCTAATTTCAAACGTTTGTAACAGTCTGCAGTTAAGAATTTATTTTTTAAAAACACTACACAGCTTATACTATCGTGTGCAAGTCAGTAGTCAGTTCATACCTGGCCTATCCATGAAGGACAGGAGGACAGTTGATCTGGACGTAGCAACAGATAATTTCCATCTAGATCAGGTCACATATTTTTTATATCCTTGTTAGGTAGCTAAATCCAGCTGCATAGTGCATTACTTTGATCAGTGCTGCTTGATTTTGGGTTTTGTTTTTTAACCTTTTTTTTAAAAAAAAGTTCTTTATTTGACTTGCTGGCTAAGGCTTTTTAAAATGTAAATAGCAGTCTTGTACCTCTGATACAGAGTGCTGTGAAGCCAAGAGGAGAGCCTGACCTACTCTTACGAAAGAAAACAAAATTGAGAAAGGGTGGAACATAGGAACAGAGAGATCCAAGGTTTCCCACAGTACAGTAATGGATATGACCTTTAATATTGAGGCCTTTGGATCAAATTTAAGTTGGCATTAAAATTTTCTAATAAATTCCCTGCTGAATCTCAGAGTTTTTTTCCTCAGATTTAATTCAGTAAGGTCACAATAAAGTAAGTGCTGTCTGTGCTATTGTAATTGCTCTCAGCAGGCTGATAATGTTATAGCAGAGAAGTACCAGCTACTGTGCTTTTATTCTTTTCTTCAAACACTCTTCTTCCTTCATGCTTGCTCCTTGTGCTCTCAGGTCTGCTCTAAGTAGGAAGTGAAACTGTTTAAATGCCATTTCCTTCTCATTTTAACACATTTTTATAGTGAAGCTTTCCTGAGTCTCTTCAGCAAAGGGAATAAAATTATAATTTGTCTTATTGCAGAATAATTGGAGGCTTGTATTTCCTTTCTGTAATTTTCATCCAAGCATACTTAAAATTCAGCCTCTTCAGTTCTTAAAAACTGGTAGTTCTAAACATGCAATGCTTAGTTCATTTTAGCATAGTGGTTTTAGGGTTGTGGAATAGATGTACAGCTAAATGGGTTTCTCTTAGACATATAGGGAGAAACACTGCATACCCACAGTACTGTGTTTTGTTTGAAAAAATGACAAGTCACAGCTCACCATAGTGAGGCAGTTGTAGTTTGGGTCCTACACCACATCTTTTTCAGCTTTCAGAAGAGTGTTGTTTATGTTTCTTGTATGAGTGCAAATTTATGCTTAGCATGCTACTGGTAGATCTGCTACTGCTGTATTGGAGGTAAATAATGCCCAGCAGAGTGCTGTGGTCATGGTTCTCCCTGACATGTGACTGTGAGAGACTCAGGGCAATTCTACATCAGTTTCCAGATGCAACATCCTCCTTTTCAAAATCGGACGGTCTGTCTAACATGTTAGCTTTCTGTCTGTGGTGGTGCAGCTGTGTATATCATAACTACTCCTTTTTTAACAAATGAAGAGGTATCTTAAAACTCTGTCACTGGACCATATGATGGGGCCATGATGGGCCAGTCTTTTTGGCATGGGGCTAGATATGCTCTTCTTGACAGTGGACACAAAGTAATAGTTAATGTTTCTCAGCATAACTAGTAGCTCAGGCCTTTGCTGTTTCAAAGGCCCAGCCTGGACTAACCATTCTTACTTGGTTTCCAACATCTTAACTGGCTTCAGACTTCCCCATCTCCACTCTCCTGGTGAGGAGATGATGGTCTTCTTGCAGTGTCTTTCCCTGAGGCCCAGAATTTCTTACCTGAAGTGTCATGCACAGACACATGTGCATGTCTCCAGCTACGTGCAGGCATTTACTGTTCAGTGCCTGTGGCATTCATTGCTACTACAGAAACCAGTCTCGATAGAGAAGAAGATTACTGGCATGCTGAATATTCCACTGCTTATGAGCATAGTCAGCTAACATATGTTCAGTGGGGTATGTCCTCTTGCCCACATGCGACTGATTGGAAATTAGGAGCAACAAAAGATGTTTTACAAAGGTAGTTCCAGCTATGAAATGCATGCAGCTGTATTCTGCCAACCCTCAAACTCCATGGCAAGCAGAATTGATCGAGACATGTGGACAGTTTTGATATTACATAGTGCTGCATACTTGTGCTAAGTCTGCTTCAGTAATTAAAAACAACAGATGATGATTTTCAGCCATAACGTTTCACCTACTTGGTTATTGCTCATCATTTCTTCTTTTTTTTAACTGCTCTTGATGTCTGCTCTCAGCCATGGATCCTATGGTGCTGGTAGGATGTATACCACAGTGCCAGCATGTTTGATGAACTTAAGTGAGAAAAGCCATCACTTCTGCAATGTGTGGAGTTTCTCCCAGTCACCATGCAGGCATGTGACGGGAGATCCTTCCTATCAATAACTGCCCATTGCTTTTTTACTTAGGACATACACATTTTAATTTATATATCCTGCTGCTGCCAGAGGAAACTAATTTCCAGCACCAGAGATGCAACACAGCTACTTTAAAGCAGAATGGTCCTGAGGTGAGATGATGTTACTGACCTGAAACACTTCAAAAAGCTTGATTCTGAAGCCTGCTGTGGTTTGAGCTTGCAGTTTCTGAGATAGGTTAACACTGCTGTGAATCACTGTGAGACATGATCAGACTGTTGCTTTGTAAATTAAATAATGAAGCGTTTATGTGTGAGAGTTTCTACTGTAATTGGTAGTTAGACTGTGCTTTGAAAAGATCAGAGTCTACATCACATGATGGTAGGATCTGGAATTTGTTTTGCAAACTTGACTTTTAGTCATAAAGACATGAAGTCTTCCAAAGTCCAGGTCTGATTTATAGTACTTCATGTATTAACTGTAGCAACAGAAGTGAATAATCAAATAGCCCTTTGGGTAGCATGAATTTTTTTTCAACTAAATTAATAATCAGGCTTGAGTTATTTAGATAAAAGCTCCTGTGGTTGAGAGACTTGCCCTTAGTTTTCCCATACATCTCAACTATGAAGAAGTGGTAAGTTTCTTTGAAGGATTTTGATAAAGCAGCAAAAGTAAAACCTATCATCCTTGCCAATTCTTGGCAATTTACATGTATGAGTTGCCATTGCCCCGGGATTTCTGAAGTGCTGTATGAATTGTAATAGCGTTTGTGAATCAGTCTGCTTTCAGATGTCAAATGGCATGTATTTAACACTTATTAGCCTAGCTATAACATTTTAAAATCCTACCACTCTTGCAAAAAATTCCAATTCCATATACCAATTTTAGCCTGACTATTACAATCATACCTCAAACTGTGCCATGCGGGATATGGGATATCCCAGCGTGGGATATGAATTCAATGGTAAAGAAAACTCACTGCAGCCAACATCTGGGATTTATTTAGATCAGTGTTTTTAAAAATTTCTAGGCAGAATGTCCCTTATTGTGGTAAATAATAGAAAGTTTCATCTCCCTTGCACAGAAAGTAAGACTTGAGTAGATTTGACTGTGATATTTTGTCCTGAATTTTAATCTGTGATATTATTACATTATTTATAAATGTTCCTCTCTTTAGTACTCTCAGTCTCTACAGAGTGCTGTTCACAGTTAACTACTGTGAAACCCTGACGTCAGAACACTTTTGTAGTAAAAGCCATTAAATACTTCCCAGTCCCGTATAAAATCTTTCAGAGAACTGACAACTTCATATCATGATTCAACACAACGAATCTTTCAGTGCCATTGGATTGGAGTGAAAATAGGGGCATTTCAGATTTCTATTTGTTTCCTTTCTTTATAATGTTGGATAAGTACGGCAGTTGGTATAAATCACATTGAGGGGGGGAAAGGGAAATTCTGTGTTACTGAGGTCCATTTAAGCATTTATCTGTTCTGGAAATGTTTCTATATTAAAAGAATCTGTTGCATGTATTTCTGATTTGGAGATGCTAGGGATTTGAACAGATAAGGCAAGCTATCAAGTCCTGCATCATATGGTCCACTGGACTTTCATGTTCGGTTTCATGGCATGACAGTTAATCATGGGATCAATGGAAGGTGAAAAGCAAATAAAGCTGTAAATACTCACATATTTTTGTCTACTCAATCCTCATAATGAAGAAGACTGCATACAGAGATTTTTTATCCACTGGAGTTGCTCCTGCAATTCTTCTCATATCTTTAATGGCTATGAGTACTCTGTCCTGATTTGGGTGCTGTGCTCTCTTTTAGGTTCTCTATGTATGTGCTCATCCACACCCAGATGACTTGAAACCTTAATCTTGAACACTATTTTTCTTCAATCCATATTTTGAAAGAAGAAGCATTTAAAAAA
>VXBB01000009.1:19508-74560 GCA_013399915.1 Illadopsis cleaveri | reverse complement strand
AAAAAAAAAAAAAGCCAGAAGACAACTTGGGGTCAAAAGAAGATTTCTCTAAGAGGCAGGACTGTAAGTTGTGAAATAGGAAACCACATCTGCTCTGACCCAAGTGGCTGTTTTGCCAGTCTGTGTCTCTGGGTCACATTTGTATTGGTTTCGGATCAAGTAACGTAACAAGTGCCAAAAAAACCAAGAAGGGGAGAAGGAGTTGATGACATTTCTTGTGTTAGTTTTCCTGCTCTCTATTCTCATTCAGGCGAGGGGGACTCAAATGATGCTGAAATGCTGCTTCCGATATCCCATTGAGATAAAAATCACACCCTTAATAAGAATTTGTGTTGTACTGTGTTGATATATTAGGCCACTTTTAGAAATATGGGTTTTTTTCATTTTTAGATGAATTTTGGATGTGATTCAGACTTTGGAGGTATTAGCCTGTTTTAAAAGCCATTGTTGTTGTTCATCTGACTGTGAAAGCAACGGGAAATTTTGGGAGGCAGGAATGGAAATACCACTTTTCAAAGATTTGTTTGGATTGTGGTACTACATATTTAGAATTACGCATTTCCTTGCTATTGTAGTAAGTACAAAAATGCACTAAACTTGTGATTTCTGAGAATATTTAGTCTGCTCTTCTTAGCAGACTGTCCTCTTGTGCTGTAGATATCATCACATGTATTTTGGCTTGTTTCTACCATTTGTTACTAACTGAAATACAAAGCTATAATCTTCCAGTTATGTACCAGAGGTACAAGAGAGGCAGCAAAGCAATTCCAACTGCACGTGACAGTGAGTGATACCAAAAGTACAAAGCAGTGACGATTTAGGGGGCTGCTCCCCCCACCTTGATAGTTCTCCTGCTTCCCTGCCCTGCAGAAGGCTGCACTCCTCACATGGTCCCACACTTGCTCTCTCCAGCACTTCTCTGGAAGGAATAGGGAGCAAGTTGTTACTCCACAGTTAGAGCCAGTGAGTGTCTCTCTATCCCAAGGCTCAGGCATGGGATGCTAAGGCCCTGTACCACACTAATACACACAGGTGGGAGGGCTGAAGCAGGTGTCAGTACCACATTGTATTTTGCATATGGAGTGCCCTTTCTTGACTCCCTGTGTAATAAATTTCCTGTTTCCACAAGGACTGCACTTCCCCCTCATGACAGTTCTACCTTGCAGCCTCCTTGAGACCTAGAACCATAAATCCAAACTATGTAATAGTCCTACTGTGTTTAGTGATTTCATGATTTTTGTAGGGATATTGTGGAAGATTCAGGTATTTTTTCTATCTAAAACATGTATAAAGGGGTTTTGATTGTTTTCAGTATTTTGTGGGTTTGGTATCTTTACAAATTATTAGTGCTACTATTTGATTGCATTAACCATCAACTAAACTCAGACTTTTCATCAGAAGTCTTTTAGAAAACAATAGCAAAGGCATGTCATGGATTCTTCTCCCCAGAATTTTCAAAAGCATTGTAAAAGAGAGTTGTATGTTTGCTGTGTAGCCCTTTCTCATGGAAACACATTTCTTTCAAAGCTGTCTTTGAGCACTTAACTGGAAGGCATGAAGAGGTGATGTTGTAACAGTCTTAATAAACAATTTGAGGGGTTTTTTATTCATGGTACAAATACTTGTTGGCATAGTCTTTTCATTTGAAAGATGGAAACCCACATGTAAGGACAGTGCTTCTATGACACAACTTCAGATCAACTATAGATATTTTTGCAGTAACTTGTACTAAATGGTAGTCACCATTTAGTGAAAAAAGAGGATGCGTGGAGAGCAATGTCATGGCTAGAAGAACATGACACCAGAAAAAAGGTCTGTCCTGAGATTAAAGAAAACATTTAAGTAGCATTAGTGAAACTTACTTAGCAAGGGTAAAAAAAAGTAGTCCCTTTTTCCTGTAACTCAGTGAGAAAGCAGTGTATATTTATGCTTATTCTTTTTCAGATATCCAAGAAACTTGCAAAGGTTATGAGATAGTCAAGAATTTTTGAAAAATGACCTCATAATTCTGGTTCTGCCACATACTTCGGTCACCCAGAGCATCATTTTTGCTTTTTATCTTTACCTGTTGTCTTGGATTCTCCCTTTTTTAAAACAGATAATTCTTCAGTTGTACATAAAACAAAGTTGGTTTACTACTCTGTTAATATGAAAATGCTTTTTGGTGTGGGGTGCTATGAATATATTTTTCAGTTAGGAAATGCCTTTTAGATTTTCAGCTTTCCTTTACAGAGTTTGCAGTCATTTGGACTCAAAGTTCATTTGAGATACTGTGAATAATGAAATTAAAGCATTGTAAACCATACTATTAGAAGAATGAACAGTATCTTACAATTACCACTGCACAGATAGTGTCAGGCTGGAAATGTTATTCATTCTCCAATTGATCTCACATGTAAGGATGGTTTTCAGTTGACCTCAGTCAGAAGGGGCCTGAATTTTGCCTCCATACAATGTTCTGTCCCTGAGGTTTCTGTACTCCCTATCAAAGGATGTATGATTGAGCATTAGGTATCTGTCTGACCTGATTATTGAGTACAAGTAAAGTATATTATGCCTCTGCAGAAAATTGAACCTACCTTTTTTCCCACCAATTCAGCTTTCATTGCACTAAGAGCATCTTAAAGTGTTTGCTGTTATTTTATGTATCAGTTTGTCAGTATATCTCTTCGTACTGTGTGTATGTAAGGGGCAAGTGATATTTTGTAAACAAACTTTGATGTTTAAATTTTATTGATGGTACATTTCAATTAATTCTCCTGGATTTTGATAGAGTTTTTCTGGTTTTTCTACTTTTGCTAGAGTTGGGTTGCTTGTGAGTTTTGTTGTAGTTTTGGTTTTGGGGGGGGGTGGGGTCTTTCTGTGCTGCCATTTATAAGTCATGCTCTCATTAATTTTACTTATACTGTGTCAAGACACCTGCAGGACTGGAGCATTCTTTAAATCCAGGTGCTTTTTATTCTTACTATTTGAGCTTAGTTGAACAGTTAAGCAGTGTTCTAAAGCTGCAGCAAATTTGCTGTAGTTCTAGAAAAAATTATTTTGGTTGTTGACAGTAATTTTCTGTGTCTGGCTATGTAATTCTCCAAGTTTCTGCCCCTAACATGGTTGAAATAGATTTAGGAAGTGTTGTATGTATTGGAGGTATCTTTATTTATCAACAGAGAAATCACATTTAGAAAAAACATTTAGGAAAATTAGTGGATCTTTTTTGAAGGAATATAGAAATGGTATGTAGAGTGACAGAAAGTGGCAGAAACACTGTATGTTTCCTTGGGACACAAACCTGAATGATTGACTTAACAGAAAAATTAATATAGTCTGTTTTTTCCTTTAGAGAAGCAAAAACCCTCAGTAATCTTTTTCAGGCTACATAACATTATTCATTCTCAAAGGACTGACTCTTTGCTGTCCTATGACATCCTGGTATTTAGTATACTAGGATATGCTAAATACTCTGAATTATTGTTGACCCGATTATGGAAAGTCAGGTTAAGTGGCATTTTTCTTTAATGTATTGCACAACTTCTAAATTATGCACTGTTTACAGATAAACTGTAAAATGATGTAGGAAAAAAATGCAATATAATAATATTGAAAAGCCACTTACCCCCCTTCCTGTTTGTGCATGGCACATTCCATGCATGGTGTGGTGGGCATGAGCCCGTGTACAGTGGGGCACAGCTGGCTGAGAATTGGGTCAGTCCTTCCTGTGTGTGTCTGAGGCACAAAAGGACAAACGCAAGGGCAGCTGTTACTCAGCTTCTGAGCACTGGGAGCACTGGTTGTTTGCTTTGGTGCTGTTTGACCACTGATGTTCATACTCAGGTTTGCTGAAGGCTGATGGCCAGGAAGGCCAGGTGACACAGGCTGGGAATCACTGCAAAGCTGTCCTGGTTTGCTAGTGCCAATACCCTTTTCCACTACCATATCAACAAGCATCATCAGTGACTCATTTAGCTTACAGAACTAAAAGCTGCTCTTAACAGTAGTATCTTGAAGACTTTGTTTTTGGTTTTGTTCTATACCTGTGCTCCAGTAACAAAGAAACTTCACAACAAGGGCTGCGAGAAACGGAGGATAACATTATTGTGTAGCTGCACAAGGAGCTAGGCAGCTGGAGCAGAAATAATATTACATAGTTTTATTGTTCTATAAACAATTTCCAAATATCAGCATTGTTTAACAAGCAAATTTTATGTCTGTAAATGATGCAGAGCAGAAAAGCAGTGTTTAATTTGATCATGGTATGTCAAACCTGTAATTTCATTTGTTCTCTCTTTAGAGTAATCGTGACTGCTCCATGGTATATGTGCTACAAATTATCTTTCATGCAGAAAGTGACTTATAAGTAGTACTTAGGATAGATAGATTTCTATCCATAGCAGCTTTCAGATTTTAGGCCTATTTGTTCTAGCATTAGTTTTTAAGACCAATGTATTTAAAATCTTTTTTAAAACAAAAGGTGTTCTCATTTATGGGTGTCCTGCTGGATCTAGGAAGAATCTTGCTTATACTTATGGGAGAAAATACAGCTTTGGGAATAGATAAACAATGGAATTTCAATCAACATCCCAACATCATGATTTTTTCTGAAAATTTTGCAGGATAAGAACAGAAATTTGACTAAAAAAACTCCTTTGTCTTAGCTGTTGTAGCATCATCGCTTGCTGTAAAAAATGAAAAAAAAAGTTGTGTGCATAAAACAGCAGTGTATCCATAAGGTTACACCAGAGGCAGAGGTTGTAATTCCTAAGTTGTTTCTACAAAATTCTGCCTTTTTTTTTTCTTTTTTTTTCCTTTCTTCTTTTTTTTTTTTTTTTTTTTCCCCAATGGAAGTAGAAGTTAAGGTGTACTCTTGAACTTCAGTTTGTGGAAGGCTGTGCATGTTTCATCCCACTTGCAGAGGAGCTTTGACAAGGCAAGAAATGTGTTTTAATATCACCTTCAATGCCACCCTTGCCTGTCATAATGAGAAAGATGCCTGTTTGGTGACTGCTTTTTCCCAGCTCAAGCCAGCTGCCTCCAGCTAGACCTTTCTTTGGGAAGATCAATCACCAAATTGCATATATATCTCTTGGGAAATTCAGTGTGTGTGAGCAGTAAGCGCAAACATCAGTGAAAATTCCCTGTTTCAAATTTTTCACTGACTTTGAAAGATTTGCTGGTCATCCTGGTAATATTTAACAACCATAAATAAAGAGCACTCTTTATGACTTAAATAAACAGCAAAGCATTTTTATTAATTATTAGGCTTGAAAACAAATCTTTGTTCTCGTATCTAGGATTGGTCCTTCAGATAAGGTTATAAGTATGCTGTCCTGACAACGTAGGTAATTTATGATACAGCCAGAGGTATAATTGTTCTGTGAATAAAGAGAAGCTTTTAGCTTCCAGGGATACAAAGTGTTTTTCATGAATATTAAGTAAACCATAATGATTGAAGAAAAGAGCAAAGTGGAAGACAGTCGTTTATACCCTGTCTAAACTGGCCTACAGCCACATTAATGTTTATAACAGATTTAAAGCATAGCTAAAATAACAGTAAGGATTTCCTCCTCTTTTTCCACACCTTTTTCACCACTGTTGAAACATACATATAACTAAAAGGGTGAAGGCTATCTGCTTATTTACTGTAATTTACAGGACTCATCAAAGAGAAATGGAAAGTAACTGTAATCACTGCTGTTTGAGAAGTAGTGAGAGATGGCAATTGAATGGTTTGAGGCTATTAGATGCAATGAGATTATACTAGTTGAGATACCTCTGATGTCAGGTGCTTGAGATATTAGTTATTTCAAAGACAGATTGGATTATAAATTATTAGTAAATCTGTACTGAGGTGATTAAACCCACTTATAAACTGTCAAACGTGGGTACTATTTCAAGTTGTAACTCTGTCATTTGTATACTGGAAAGGGAGTTAAGAGGTAAATTTAGGGGCTATATGGGAATATTTGGAATAACTAGTTACTTTTGAGACTGAGCATTTCCTGTGCTTTTTACTCCCACGATGAATTTTTGTTCAGCCTTCAAGTTTTCATAGACCACCACTGGCCTTTTCAGCTGACTATAGGATGTTCTGGAGAGAAGGAAGCTGCTTCTCTAAGGTGGACTTACTAACTTGCTTAACCACATGGGGGAGATAAAAAGCAGCAGATCTGAGCTGCCTTCACACAGGTCACAAATACAGTTACGGCATCCTCGAGTTTCTACTGTGGGATCTGCCTTTGCCAGACAGTACTTCTCTCAGGAAAGCAGTATTTTCTTCCAGTACAATGAAGAAAATGTATTGCACTACAAGGGTCTTCTTGGTTATACCACTCCGTGTCATTCTTCTTATCATTTATCAAATGTTGCTTATTGAAGCAGATGCAGGATTGCTTAATAGTTTGGTATTGGATTTATTGAACTTTAAGGGATGACAAATGGAAACAGTAGAAGCTGAGGAATTGTTCAGTAGTTTAAAAAAATACTATCAACTTGTTTGTGTAGCTGCTAAATTTCACTGTGTGTTTACACTCTCACATGCACATACAGACACTGAAAGGATTGCAATACCCTACACAATATAATAAAATGAAGCTGAAAGGCTAAAGTGTGTACATTCAAAGTGGTGAAGGAAAAAAAGCAAGAGGACATCTTTTTCCATTTATCTTCTCCCATCAATGTTGCTTCATTCCAAGCTTAAGGCTTTCTCATATGTTGTGTGTGGCATGTGGATATTTGTAGGAGGATGTTAGCAGAGCAACAGACATTTTGGATGACTATTTTTTACTCTTCGTTTTTTTACATAAAAGGTTTGGTTTGGTCATTGCAAAACTTGGCATTCTAGATAGTCTTTTATATGAGCTATTAAAAGTGCAATCAACCATGGGAAATATTCCCCAAAAATGTTTTGTTGGTAACTAAAATAATAAATAGCTGTAGTTTATACAAAATAAAACCTCTGTGATGGGCATCACGGTTCCTCTTACATGCCCTGAGCTGGAGCTGGGATTCAGGGACAGGAGGGCTCCTGTTTTCATTCTGCTTTCATTCTGTTCCTGTGATATTTCCATTTTTATTCAGTTTTAGCCATTTCTTATAGTTGAGGAACAATTCTCTCCTCCTCACTCCTGCTGAGTATCTGATTTTGGACTCTACTCAATTGCTGAAGCAGTTTGCTCCTTTTTTTTTTCATTTTGTTTCTCTGTCAATGCTCAGAAAGTGTTCCTCCTTTGGTGTTGTGACTTGTGGCCTACAGTTGCTTCTTCCCTTCCTCCCTGTGGCTCACCATGTGTCTTTCCTCTGCTGCTTGTAAAAGGCAGGGTCACCTGGCTGCTGCTGGGAATATCCCAAGCATGCACAGGACATGTTGGCTCCTTGTCCAGAGATCCCAGGCATCAAAGCACTTCACAGAGCTGTCTGTGGGTGATGCCATATTTAGCAAACTTCTAGAGATGCTGATTACCTGGAATCTCCAAGATCTCCCCTGGACATAAGCTCCTTCCTCAGGCTGCCCACTGCAAATGCATGTATGGCAAGTTATTAAAAGAGAAAGATTGTTTATCAGTCTTTGATATTTAAAGAGATGTGATAGTCATTAAAAAATCCATAGCCCACCATCATTCGTTTTTTCATTAGAGAACCTGTAGTATACATTTCAGTCATCCTTAAACAAGTTGTCTCTTAAAGGACTAAACTTTCCAGTTACTTCAGATGGTTCTCTCAACTAAGAAAATAAATCTATTTCAATATCACCTGTGCTCCCATGCCTACTTCCAGAGGGTGCATATGGCTGTTGCCTGTCTTTTTTGCCAGAGGGACATACAGCATTTGATGTCACTTTTACTTATTCCATCACAGAAATCCCTGGTTGCATCTTCCATGCATGCTCCGGTACCTTTTAAGCTGTGAGGAAGCATGAATAATCAGTCATTGCTTTACAGTTTAGTGTTGAAATGCAAGTCCAGTGTCCCTGGAAGTTGCAGCATTTTACCAGTGTTCAGCTCAGGAAGTGGTGTCAGAATTTCGTCCCTTCTTTTTTAACATTGCTCACATTTTCCTTAAAGCTGTATAATTGTTAACACTCAGTTATAAAGTATGTAGTATAAATTACATTTGAGTTAGGGAAGGACATGTTGGAGCATTATGGTTGATTCAAGTGAGTGATAACACTACATATGATTTGGATGTCTTTTCTTGTGGGTGAGGGAAGATCTTTTGGCATTTTAATGTCTGGTCTTTTAAATTAAAGCAGAAGTTAATTGCCAAAGCCATAACAAGAATTGTAACAGAGGTTTGCTGGTGCCCTGCTCTTATCTCACATGGCCACCTCCCCCTGTTTAACGTGGGTGTAGCAGGCTGTGTCACTGCAGGCAAGGAGCTCTGAATCAGCACTTTGTGCTTGCTCAAGTCTCAGTAATGTAAGGTGTGGCTGTAAATACAGCCCAGCAGGGAAGGGCAAAGCTGGCTGAGAATTTTGGTCTTACCATAAAGCTCCTTTCCCTGTAGCACATCATTTGACACTTAGGAAACAGTTGTAGGCCAAACTGAGAATGGAAAGTCATCTTCCAGAATAAATATATAGAGGGCAAAGTGAAGAAAAGTGTATGTCATTCTTACCATGAGAGGAGAGTAATCACAGCACTGCTTTTGTTTTCTAAAAATGGGTTTCAAGGGTGCCTCCTCCACATTAGACACTTCCCTGAATGATCATTTTTAGTCTATTTTTGCATGTCTGGGAGTAAGAAAAATATTGTTCCTCGTATATAACTTTTTATTCCAATACACAAGGTTGGCTACCTCTTCAGAAAGCTTTGATGTAGATAAGGAAGATGGCACAGGTTATATATAATTCTTTATGTGAATACTGACAAATGATTGCTGACTTTGTGATAATGTATGTAAAAGAGAAATTTTTTTGTATTTATTGTCTCCTGTGCTGTCACACAGGTAACATCCACACGGGCAGATATTCCTATTGATGCCCAGGCTGTTGCATCACTTTTTGGGTGGCAAATGCTTTGAAGAATGGGGAGAACTGTGTGTTCCTTCACTAGCCTCTTGTTTCTTGCTGTTATCTGGCATCCATTGAAACCATTGGCAGCACTGAGCTATAGCTGGTGAAGTTTTTAATGGGTGTGCAAACCACCTCAGTTATTACACCACAGGTATTGATGTTGCATTGCCTGCTGCTACCACCTCATATATGCCCAGTCACCCTTATAGAAGTAGGTTCAGTTTCTCCACTAAAATACTTCAATCTTTTGCAGTTGGTTATTGTTTGTGTGTGCATTTGGTTTTGGGGTACTGCAAGAACTTTTGTGTTTCACTTCACAGATTGTTAGGTCTACATCTGCTGTGTTTGTATCTCAGTTTTCCTCTACTGGTAGCAGTGGTGTTCTGCAATGTAGAGTATGCCCAGAAATAAACAGGAGTTTTCAATGAAGCCTTCTGGTTTACCCCATACCCCCCTTTTTATTATTATCAATAAAATTGGAATGCATCATAGGCAAATTAATACATACATGCTGTTTTAAGTCAGCTTTACTTTCAGCAATAGAGTTGTAGTAACCCTTAATATCTGAGAAAATACCTGATAATGGAGCTATAATGTGAAGCAAAATATGCTTCAGATTTGACTGGGAACAAGTTCAGAGATCTGGTGTGCCATTTTGAGTTGCCTACAGTGAAACCTGTGATCATTTCATATTGTAAATTGATGGAGAATTCTTTGCAGTAATCACCATTGTGTTGGCATCGCAGAACTGCTGTGGCAGTGAATTGTGATTTTTTAAGAACCACATTGTTACATTAAGGGGATCATTACAGCTGAGCAATCCAACCAAAACACCCTGAACAAATGAAACTGCTTGTTTAACAGCACGCTGCCAATCAGTGCTGTATAACTACTTCATGTTTCAGTCTGCAAAGGCATCTCTGAGGACTGAGGTATTAGGCAGAGAAGTAGCATGAGAGAAAGACTCAATCTGATAGTTACTGGACAATGTGAGTAAGGTAAAACTCAACCTGATGCAGTTGTTTTGTTTTCTGCATGACAACAAATTAATTGGACATATCTGTTTAGGTAAAGTGAGAAACCAGTAAACTTTCATTTAATGGGACTGTACCTGTACTAACTGGGACAGTATTCAGTAATTATCTGTACTTTAAAAAAATTCTCAAGCACAGCGATTTCTTTTCTTAAAAAGACATGCCAGTCTATTAAAACATTTTTCTTCTTTGATAGTGTATGTTTGCTGCTCAAGAAAAGTTCACTCAAAGAACAATTGATTTATAAGAACTTGACTTACTCTTCTTTATCTTTTGTATGAGATTTTTTGTATTAGTTGATGTTACATTGATGCTAGCAAAAATAAAAGCTTGAAAAATAGAATTAATAGAAAAGAGGTACCACCTGTAAGTTTGGTGCTACACATTACTCATAATGGTAAAGAAAATCAGTTACTACAAAATTATTTAAGGAAGTATAAGTTTATAGTTGCCCTAGTTAATATTCACTTGCTATATTTTTTAGGTGACTTCTGGCTTTCTTTTTATTTAAGGAATAAAAAAGGGCTGTGCAGGGTATTTTCCAAATACATAGGTGAGCAACAGAAATAACTAATATACCAGTTTACCTGTAGTGGATTATTTTCCTTTATTCCACTAAAAGTATATTGCTGAAGCTTGCCCTTTGTGCCTAGTTCTCCCTTGATCCATTGTTGTTTAAAGTTTTCACCATTGCCCACAGGTTTGGGATCACTCACTGATTGAACTTTTTGGGGAAACTGTGATGTGTTCAAGCTTCAGTCATAGCTGATGGTAGCCCAGTTGGCATTTTCATGCTGGGTTGTAAGATGATGAACATGCAGAAGAAGGAAAATAGAGGAAATCTTAAAATTCTTTCTTGTGCAAATACTTGAACATTATCACGTTTCTGTCATTTTCTCCTGCAAACCATTTTGATGGAGTTGAGAACAGAATGTCGCCAGTCTACAAGTATGAATAGCGAGAAATCTCTATTTGTATTTTATTTTGCAGGCAGAGCTTCCCTGAATGGAGCAAGGGGTCTCATACAAAGACACAGCATGGCAGAAAATCCTGCATAGAATGCAGTACAATTTTGGGGAAATAGTCTGGTGTATGTAATTCTTGCTGTAATTAAAGGGTCTTTCAGAGCAGTGATTAATGTGGAATCCAGAGGTTCACTGTGGGAACTGTTTCTTTCACATTTCTACAGACAAGATTGATTGGAACTAAACTGTATTTATATGACAGAAGGTCTAAAAATACAAAATGTGCTGTAAACCCTGGATAATTCAGCATATCAATGTCAAATCATCTTTTGTGGCTTTGGTTTTGCATTTTTAACATTGCTTTAACATGTTAGCAATTCTGTATTTTATTCTATAGGGGGAAGAAAAGAAACGAGGCACTTTCTGGTCTTGTGAATTATATACAGCTAGAGTCAGAAATCTCTCCTGAATCTGACTTCCATAACAGATTAGAATAGCCGTCTCTCTGATCTCTTGAGGCTTCCAATTATGATTTTTTTAAGCTTACTGAGCTAGTATTTGAGGTAATACAGAATTCAGAAATGCAGCCCATCAGCAGTTTGCTGAATTCAAGTTTCTGCCTGCAGAATATTAAGGAAGTATGAATGAAGTTTACTAAAATACGTTGAGGCATTCTGCAGCTATATATTGCTGCAGCAAAAATATTACAAGTATTTTGTAGAAAATAAAAGGCTATCATCCTATTAATATGAAATAAAATCTGTCCTAAAACTCATAAACAAAATCTAATTATGAATGCCAATATGTGAAATTAAGGGAAGGGAGTAGTAGGATGCCGTTTTTCAGTGCATCCTTTGTAGAGATTTTGCCATACAGAAAGTACAAAGGGAGAGGCAGCATTAGAAGATGCAAGGCAGAGTCTCCTCTGGCTCTTCTTTGTTCTCCAGCACCTCTCCAAGGCTCTTAGATATTCTGCTGAGACAGACTGGTGTGTGCCTTCTTCATGGAGGAAGTTCATTTTGGAAATGAGACGTTAAAAGGAAGTTGTTCACAGCTGCTGCTTTTGGAGAGGAGGAAGCCCTGTTAATAGGAGAAATGATGAAACGACGGGAGGACTTGAGGGCACAAGGGTAAAGAATGAATTAATGGATAGAATGAAGCAGGGTGGGAAAGGAAAAATAGTAGCTGCTGCATTCCCTCAATTTTTCAAGATTTTCAGCTCCCTGGTGTTATTTATGTGGGTTTGACCAATATTACATAGAAAGAAAAAACAGAGAGATGCAAGTCTTTGCCAATTAGTGTCTGCCTAAGAAATAACCTATTTTTTAATTATGTTTCTATTTCTTCTAGGCAGCTGTCGTGAATGTGTCAGCTTTTACCACTTCCTTTGTAAATTATATGCCCTGATATCAGGCAAAAAAATGTACCCTGTTTTATAGTTGATGATTTGACATTGATACAAAATCACATCAGTGTTACAGAGACAATTTTGAACATGTGGTAGTTGTACCTATTCTGCCCATCCTACCATTGCACAAGTCATGTTAAATCATAGCCGGTTCTTTAGAATCAGTTTTGTGTCTCTGCTTGAAAGATTCGGTATATAAGTGAAAGAAAAAAGACTCCACCTGGGTTTCTGTGTGCTTTTCCCCCTGTGTAATTAAGGTCTTGTGTTGATTTCACAGATCTGCATATTGGTTGGTCAATGGCAGTAGCTTTTTCAGAAACCAAGGGAAATTGAAATTACTTTTTTTTTTAATAAATTAAATTGTTTGGCTGAAGTGTCCAATTAGCACCAGTCCAATTACAAGATACCCTGGTGCAGGAAAGCAGGAAGCAATATATCTTGCTTCCTAAGAAGAAACTTCATTTTATTTTTAATCAGTGCTATTAAGGAAGACTTCCTTGGGAACAGGCTTCACTGAGGGTTTGTTCGTTATCAGCTCAAGGTGAAGCCAAGGGGAACCTTTCTTGTTTCATACCAGAATTGATTTTTTAAAAAGAATAAATAACAAATGCAAGCACAGAGGGTTGGTGCATGTATTAAAAAGTGGAGTTGCCACTGGTAACACAGCTGATTTCCTTTGTTGGAAAAGTCATTGTTCATTACTTACCTGAAGTGAAAGGTTAATGGCCTGTAGCAATCTGAGGAAACCCCTACAAAAATGCACAGCGAGGATCTAAGGTTGTTGTACAGTAGTGCTTTCCATGTACTTTTCTTCAGGTAAGACAGACGCAGAAGATAGCGCTTGCTGTTCTAATAAATCTACTTCGGGAAAAAAAGTACCCAGTAAACTGGAAAATTAAAAGGTCCCTGCCACTGTCAAACAGACAACTGTCACCATGGGCACAAATTTTGATTTCTTTACTGAGGTTTGCAAAATGTGCTGGTTATGCTTTGTATAGAACTGCTGGACTTTTCCTTAAGAAGCATCTTTGATGTAGTAGAAGTCACTTAGTTTTTTAGTATGCCTATTACTTTAATTGCTTTCTCAGTAGCTTAAAACTGTTACTTTGGCACACTTCTTTTTTTTTTTTTCTTGCAGCTTGAACACAATTAAAACTGAGATCTTATTTAGTGTGTTTGATACTGGGGTATTAGGAAAAATTTTGTTGGCTCTTGAGCACAAACTGGACCACTTCAGGGACATCAATTAGGCGCCTCAGTGAGACGCGCCTGTGATGTTGGATTAAGCCGAGTCACTCAACGGCTCAGGGAGAAAATGCAGCATTTGTGTTTCAAACCAGAGAAGAATTTAATGGGTACAGACTGCAACCATCGGTCTGTCATTGAAGAAAAACCTTCAGTTGGCACGGCTTCTGGAAATGACAGTGCTGCCTGGTCCCTTATGTAAGTAATTGGTGTGGTACTTGGGAAAGGGGATCAGGCTGGCTAGGAAGCAGTTTTTTCCAGGTAGGTACCAGAGTGAGGGTGGGTAGGTTGGCCACTTTCCCAATCACTTCACCAAAAAGCTGTACAGACTTCGATGTCAGCAGGAGCAGAGGGAGAAGATAAAATGCAGGAAGAGGCATGACTGCTTTTTTTGAGTGAAAGGCGTAGCCAGTAACAGAATAAAATATGCATCAAATGAAAGTGGCTGCTTTTTAAAACTGTGAAATATCATCCCTCATCTTCTAAAAGGTGCAACTGAAGCTTAGTCAAAGCTATCCAAAGAGCAGTAGTGCTGGTAGGAGCAGTTCCAACATGGGATTGGTTTCCCAATGAAGGCATCTAGGCAGCCCCAGACCAGAGGAACAGTCCCTTATAAGGGGCTCATGGCAGAGATGGCTGCACTGCTATGGAGACAAATCTCAGCTAAACCAGCTGGGTGGGGACAACCTCAGGACCGTGCCTTCTCAGGATATAAACATAACAANCCCCCAGACCAGAGGAACAGTCCCTTATAAGGGGCTCATGGCAGAGATGGCTGCACTGCTAGGGACAGAAATCTCAGCTAAACCAGCTGGGTGGGGACAACCTCAGGACCATGACTTCTCAGGATATAAACAACAGGGAAGTGATCCACAGTGCTTCTGAGTAAGAATTCTGCCAGGGCTAACTTGAAGTAAGTGAAGCCACATACTAAATCATTAGAACTTTTTTTGCAGCACTCAGATTTTCCTCCCGTTGCTAACCAGTCTCAGCTGGACCATATCTTGAGAGGAGTTGACGTTGGGTATTAAATATGTATCAGCAGTTTGAATTTATTTAATGCCTGGTGCTGCCAAAATGTCTTTTTTGTCAATGATATTAGCATAGGCATTGAAATACTGTGTGAAATTACTTTTTAATCTGCCCCACAAGCCAATCGCTGAGTGTTACATAGATCACAGTCTGTTTGAACCTAAAAGTATTGGTTTTCCATATTGACTAAAAATTTCTACAAGACACAGATCTTTATCTTGATTTCCTGGAGTAATATTTGATGAACCTACAAATTTTGACCATGTCACTGAATAGACATACATGCTTTCCTGACGTAACTGAAAATTTTTGAACTCAGTTGTCTACCTCCTCTTTGGCACATACCTTCCTGCCCAGTCTTTCTTCTCCAGTGTCATCATTTCACTTACTATAAATTGTTCCTTACTTCCTGTTTGGTAGTTTTGTTTAATTAGTTACAGAACTCACTCTACAGATGTTTAAACTTCTGTACTGAGAGGTGGGGCTGGACAGAGTTTTGAGAGTGTAGACCAAGGAGAGCAGCTGAGCTAAGTCTGATAAAACAGAACCTTCTGGTGAAAGTTGCTGCTACCTTGGCTGAGGTGCATCAACCATAGGGACATCCCTATCCTGCTGCAGTGCAAATAAAAAACTACTGGTACTTAAGTAAGCTTACTTCATTTTGCGTCATGGTAGACGAGGAGCGCAGCTGCAGTCGGTTGCTGTACGTCAGCTGAAAGGTTAGAACTTTTACGCCACTCTGACATGTACTCACAGTTGTTACGCCATGTGTCGTGCTGGAAATGCTTCTTGGAATTGGCTGTGTGAAAAAGCAGCTTGTAAATTGGCTTTGGGAAAAGCCCTCAGTGACAAAGGTTATTTGGTGAAACTGATTGTCGTAGGGCAGGGAAAAAAAATACACTTCTTATGCAGGGAATAGTGAGGAAAACTGCAGGCTTGCTCAGCACCACTGCAGCTCACAAATACATCTCTACCAAAGCAGTTAAGTACACCATTTCTGTGTGATGGTTGCATTGTACAGAATTGCCCTTCAGCTGTGTCTAATGTATGTATTAGTTTTGGTTTTAGATGCCATTCTTAAAAGGAACAGCATAAAAGGGAAGAACAAATCACTTTATTTTCCATATGTGAGTCTTTTCCTTCTGCATAGTCCTTCTCTACTTCAGTGGATGATTTGTCAATCCCATTGCTCCTACCTGGGAATTAGCCTTCTTTTGACTTGTCAGTTTGCAGCAGCCTTTCTCTAATGATGTATGCAAATAAATCTGGGTGCACTACTTCGGATAATCCTCCTTATCTGCATAAGGATATTTGCTTTCTAAGTTTTCCCTGATTTATTTAATGTGCTATTTGTTTTGCTCAACCGAGGAGGAATGCAGGGAAGGGAGGGAAAAGAGTAGCATATCACTAAGTTAAACAAGAGTGGACAGGAGGTTACAGATTAATAGAGACTGATAAATTTCAACCACAATATTCCAAAGAGAAACCTCTACAAGGTTTTGTAAATTTTTTTGAAATCATTGCTGGTGGAACTGCTCCTTTTCATTCTGAACTTGCAGGTTGCATATTATGCCCTTGCTTTTTATCCTAGTAATTAAAGTAGTATCTACTGTGAATAGGTTAAATATAGTAAATATTATAAATGTAAATTTCCTATTTATTCTTGAGGGTTTTGTGGCACTTTTATGTGTGTGCTTCAGGTTGTTTTTGGTTAAGATGTTTTCAGTGTCAAAATAAGCAGCCTCTCCCTTTTTTTTGTGATACTGTCTCAATTTGTAAAGCCAAAACTGTGATCTAGATCAACAAAGCTGATCCAGCTGAAAAATACCATGTTTTATCCTTGTGAAAGATAAGAGGTGTCTTTCACCTTCTTGCCTCATGGCAATGAAAGTATACACTGTAATAATCAAAGAATAAGGGTGGTTAAAGAAAGAACTACTGAACCTGGTGCAAAGCAGCACCACCCATAGGTGTGGGCTCAAACATCACCACCCCCAAAAAATACAGTCCTTCTCAGGAGCTGAAAAAGTTGAAGTAATGTCTGCATTAGTTATTGAGCAGGCCTCTACAAACATATCAGGAAAGCAAAGTACTTTGTGTCAAGAACCTGATGTCTGCCTTGTATGTGTGTTGTGGTTTGGTTTGTTATTGTGGACTACCTCTTGTCTAGTCTTGATGACTTAATACTCAGTTACTGCTGGAGTCCAGTCAGCATGGTTCCAGGGGTCTCCCAGGCAGCATAGAGCAGAATCCAGCCCACGTCCCCTAAGATGCTGGGCCACAATGTGAAACTAAGTATGGGTAGTGAAGAAATTCACTTTGCAAGTGCGTTCCATGTACAGAGTAAAACCTGGGTGTAGGTGCTTGACTTACTTGTCCATAGTGACAAAAGTGCGTGGTCAAACTAAGACTTAGCGATGGCCTTTCTAGTCCTATCAGTATGTTACAACTTCCACGCAAGCTTCCTTCTTAACTGCTGCTATTAAGGTTAAGAGAAACCTTAAATTAGAATAGGAGGATGGCTTAATAATTAGCAGCCTCTAGCTGTATACACAGCTGAGCTGTGCTTCTGCCAGTGTGAGAATTCAGCAGTTCCTACCTGTGACACCAATGATATGTTTAATTGGTGTATTGATACCAAAAAGTATCTGGTGGTGTAAAGGATAGGGACTTGCATTACAGTTTTGGCAAACCTGAGCTGAAAAGAAAAAGCAGCACAGATGGCTGAAAATAGTAATAAAATATTCCATTTCATGTCTGCAGAAATCATTAGACAGCTTAAAGGGTTGTTATAACTGCATCAGATTCACTTGGGGAGTTACGTTTCTGTAATGTCCACTAAAACAATAATTCTTCTGTTTTTAAGTGGAGCCTGTGCCAATTGCAGATGTGTTTTTGTGCAGCCATGGAATGGATTTGTCAACAGTAAAGATGTAGATTCTCTCAGTGGCTTCTGTTTCCCTTCTGCCAGCTCAGGACAGTAAGCAAACAGCAGCATGGCTGTTGTCTGCTGTCCATCATTGCCAGAATTCAGCCGTATCAGTTTTAGGGAGTTATCACAAATGTAGAATGTTGGTTTCATGCTGGCAGTAAATAAAGGTGACATGTTTTTATATGGTAAATCAGAAGATCAAAATATGACCTGTGACACATTGCAACACACAAGCAGCTTAAATGCAGCACTTTGTAATAAGTGAACCTTTGAAACTTTTTGCAGAGCTTAGGAGGGCACTGGGCTGTACAGCTCTTTGATAAAGACTGGATTTTAGAGCACAGTACGTGTGATTAGCCAGTGTTTCATCATGGGTGCAGAACACTTCTTACATTACTGCAGGAAATTATGCAAAAGTCTCTCAACTTTTTTCTGGCAGCAGAGTTAAAAAGCACAGCTTTATCATGATGTGTGACGAAGTTCCACAGCACCAATTGGCCCTGTAATCACATTTGCTCTGGAATGCTAGCAGAATCCTTTATGGGCATCACTAGACTATTACAGGGTCATTTATTGATCTTTATTCTCCACAAAGAACCACAGTTTTATTGATTCATCTACCATTTACAAGTCTCTGTCTTGGTCTTAAAACCTTTCTTTATTGGTACAATTTGATAGTTTCTGTTTGGTTTATAGGTGTATTTTCTCATTCTTCAGTGGCAGAGAGGTAAACAGATGTGAATAGGTAATCTTATAAATCTGAATCTTCCCAAGAGAATTTAGTCTCTCCAAGCAAATTTATTTTTTCTGTACATGGATATTTTTGAGCTTACTGGGGCAACCAGTTTTTCTTGAGCCTGAAGCAGGCTCTGTGTTTCTAGAAAATCTTAGATAGAAGAGCTTTAAAATTCTTTAATGTCTCAAATTTAATTTAAAAAATCATAGAAACAGATCAAAAATATTATCTCCTAAACAACATTTTATCCCACCTAAAGCAAATGGATTCAGCAAGAACAACGTCCAGCTTCCACCTTTTCCTCCACTAAGTCTCTTGGACAAGGCTCTTTCTGAAATGTACATCCTTTATAATAACAAATATACTGATCCATTAATTCAGAGTTTAGTAGGGCTAAACCACCACTGTTTACTTCTTATTTGCCCTGTAAAATGTTGGTTTGTGTTCCTCATGTGCTTTTCCTGCTGAGCTGCACTGCTGTTATTTTTGCCCATGATGAGCATGGTGGAAGTTTGGCCATGCAGCTGCAGCTCCATTTATATATTATGTCTGGCAGGTTTCACTGGCAAAGGCTGTGAGGAGGCCTTGGTAACTAGAAATAGACTGAGCTAGTGCTGTGCCTTGTCCCTCCCAGGACAGAAATGCCATGGTTTGCCCGGTTTGAATGAATGCATTGTGTGTTTCTTGGTTTATGAAGAGTGTGCTGAGAAAAACAAGAGCTCCTGGAAAGATTGTGTGTTAGTGCCTCTGTATGGAAGTCCTGAGTTTCAGTCAGTGGCTTACTTGGATTGGGTGTGAATTTTCAGTCTGTTTCTAATGAATGCAGATGTGAGTAGGTGGTTTTCTGGAGCAGTCTCAGGAGTTTCAGAGTGGTGTTTACAGTATTAAAGGCAGACTGCACCTGAAATTCATTTGTTAAATTTTTGCATTGGTCCAGGACCAATGTGCATGCATGTTCAGTTTTAGGAATTCTAAAAAAGCAATGTACTGATAGAAGAGCATCTGAATTTCAAAATGGTTGTGCCTTGAAACTACGTAAACTCTTTCACTTACTTTCACTTACTGTCATTTATCTCAGCAGGTGGCAAACTTAACAGCATTTTTAGATGTTTTGAAAAGTATTGTAACTGGCTTGACCTGGATAACTTACACAAACACACTTTGGAAAGCATCAGTATCACTGCTGAGAAGTGCACTTTCTTAAAACAAGACGAGTTTACAGTTTCTCATTCTTCAGATATGTGTATGTTAATCCTCTGGGATGAAGTAGTTTTCTACTACAGTTATGTTGCCCTTGATAAAAATATATATATAAATCATCCTTGGGGTTTAGATTTCTCTTTGCTAATGAGTACAAACTTCAAACAAGACTTAACTTTCTTTCCCGCAGATAAAACAACTATGCTGCTTTGGCAAATCAGTGGCTTTAAATCTTTTTGAAGAGCAGATCCATGAGAGATCCTTCAGTGTTTTGTTTAAGTTACTGCCTTTTGTGAAATATTGAAGCTGATGCTTTACAGGTATGCACTGGCAATCAGTACCTGCAGTTGCTATTCTGGGAATGTCAAATTCTAGCAGAATCCTGTGCATTATTGTCCAGCACCTCTTTTTTACTTAAAATCGCTGTGGATAAGAGATTTACATCATTAGTGAAGAGCTTAAAATGGTACTTGTATTTTTTATATTCATTCAGTTGTCAGTTTGCCAAGTATCTTCCTCTCCACTACCTCCTCCTCAGTATCTGCTTTTCTGTGTTCACAAGTGAAAGTTTTAGATATTGGTCCATTTGTAAATCAGTTGTTTATAATTTCATTTCGCTAGTAGTGTCTACGTTTTATGGTTACTCAAAGTGAGAAAAACAGCCAGTTGTACACCCAATTCCCACTGTAAACACTCTAGACTAAGCTGTGGAGGAGCAGATACGGAGAATCCATCTCTTTGAACTCCATAGCACTTGGAAGCAGTTCAGGCATGACCCTCATCTCATATACCGAGCAGCACATCTTGTCAAAACTAGGGATGCTGGGTGGGTCAGTAAACTCCCAGGACTTGTGAAGCTTCTTCAGGGATACAGTTGAACTCCCAGCTCCGTCTCTGTCATTCTCTGTTCAGCACGGTATGCAGTGTGTGCATCTACCAACTCTTTAGCTGGAGTTTTATAAGACTGAGCACACTGGCTAACATGCCTGTAGCAATTATCCAGCTTTCTGAAGCCACTTGGATTCTAGAAAACTCAGCTAGAGAGATGTGTAAGCAAGAACATAAGCAGTGACAGCTGATAACATCCTGCTTTTAGGTTATCTGCGATTCTCTGTACCACTTTCAGTAATGTGTTTTCAGTTTTTCTATGCATGTGCTTCCAATTTTTCACAGTTCACAAGTGGATACTTACATAATTAAGAGGGAAATTTCCAGTAGGTATTTGCAAAATATTTCAAGGGACATAAAAATGGTGAAAAAAAACCTAACCAACTTAATTCTTTCCCCATTCACCCCACTTAAAAAAAAAATGCCACTTAAAGATGAAGTAGTCAGTATCATCAGATGGACCAGATACAATATCACACTTCCCAGTATTTCCTTCTGGTTATGGTAAAGATATTATATCAGTACATTTTTCTACTCCTGTTGTTCTAGTTTCATCTTTGTAAATATCTTCTGCTAGCTTACCGCTGTGAATACAGTCTAATATGAAGGTCTGTTCTGCATATTCTACATCTGATTCAACCTGTATCACTCAGTCCTCATTTTCCAAAGCTCACCTGATCAATTCCCAGCTGTTACTCAGTTTCTGATTTCTGCTGTGAAACACAAAAATGGACAAGCTATTTCTGTGCTTTACGTACAGATGTGTACAGAAATTGGCTGGTAGGAAAGTACAGTAGTGAATTCCTTTCTCCTCCAGGACAGTTTCAGTCCAAAAGGCAGTAAAAACCACTATGAAAAGCATTTACAGGATTTATGAACTGATAGTTGGATCCTGTCATAAAAGAAGGTGAAGAAAAAAAAAAAGCAGGGAATGGGCATCTGTGGGGACCAGTTGCTTGGTTAGTGGTTTTAGAGGTTTATGGAAAAGCTTGTCAAACGATAAGGTGACCACAAACTCCACTGGATCATTTTTTAAAAGGTAAAGTATTTGATCTTTCTGACTTCAAGATTTCTTCTTTGAAGTTTGAAGACACTATGTATACTTCTTGGTCAGAGGTGTCAAGTGTTCAGAGGCCGTTCTGTCTGTGTGTATTTCTTGTGTGATTCTTTCAGGGATGAGAATGAAATTCACAGCAATTTTTCTGAGATGGGTTTCCACTGAGAATGTGGATCAGAGCTCAGTTAATAACAATCCCTTCCTATGTTTGTAAGAACCAGGCTTTAAACATGAAGACAGTAATAGGCATTTTGCTATTAATGTTGTGTATGAAAGAAAGACTCAGCACCAAAAATCATACAAATTGGCATCCAAAACGACATGCTTATGCTGTCTTCCATTGTCATGCTAAGAAATGTTGCTTCTAGATTTGTATATAGCTGAAATCCTCCTATTTCCTCTGCATACCTCTCTAGAAAGGGTGAAATTCACTGCCAAAAACTAAAGCAACAGCAGTCGTTATAAATGCGGTTCATTTCAGAAAGGTGTTTCTTGCTTAAATTGCTTGCATTTAGCATTACCTTCATCTGTCTGGTGAAACTGGATAATTATTCTTGATTCAGTCATTTAAAAAGTTCCCAGTTCCTTTTACTTAACAGAACAGAGTTGGAGAAGAAGAAGATGTGATCTTCACGTATCTGAAAGAATCATAACTTAAGCAAGGACACTTACATTGTTGTCGTAGGTATTCCAAAGTAGTGAGACCTGGGAATGTAATGGTATTATTATATAAGCTGTCCTACGTAAGACCACAACAACAAATCCTCTTCCACACTAGCACACTAGCATTTCTATCATTTAGAGGCTACAGTGGTAGGTAGAAATATGTCCTGATTTTTGATGGTGCACATGGAAAGATGTGGTCATTTAGGCCTGCACAATGTTAGGTATATCAGAGAGAAAAGTACAGATAGAATTTCAAGGTATGTCCTAATATGCCCTTTTCTCTCATAAGAAAATACTTTATAATGCTTGTAAATCCTGTTGCTAATTCTACTGTAGAGCAGTGGAACATAGTACGATGTGCATCCAAAAAGTTGGAAATCAAGTGTGCTAATTTTAGTCAGTGATGGCTCAAAGGGTCAAATCTTAGTAATCATGTAGAGAAGAGCACCCACTCACCACCACCTCCTCTTCTCCTACATGAAAACCTGTTTTAGATTAGATTCTGTTATGCTATTTAATACACAGAATGGAGTTCAAGCCTGGTTTGAATACGTGTGGAATTAAGAGTTTGTTTTCATGGATTGCAAATATTTTTAATAAATATTCCAGACTTGATGTTCCTGTGGAGTTGTTTTACCATACACTTAATGTTGGGGAATTGCCTAGCAAGGTCAGTGAAATGAAAATATTTGCTCTGGCATGCAAGCAAGTTCTAAAAGAGCTTAGGCAATATTTCTGCTGCAGAAAGTGTCAATTTAGAACTGCCCAAGTTCTGCTCTAACTTGTGAATTTTATTTTTCTAAAATAAAACAAAGTTGTTTGGTTGTTCCTGATCTTTCTTCCATATGGAAGTTTTTATCAGATATGCTGCATGACTCAATATTATATTGCTTTGTTGTATTGGTGGGATTTTTCATTTATTTCAAGGCCACTTGATGCTGTCTCAGAAAACACAGCAGGAAAACAACTTAGGGAATTTGAGCTATGTGTTAAAAGTCATTTATTATATGTAACCTGATTTAAGTTACTCAGTTAATGAACATATACAAGAAATAGATTGGTGTTTCTACTTTGTATCTGAGTTAATATGGGGAGAAAAGAACCTGTACAAATATTTGCACTCACTTCTGCCACAGTCTCATGACCATTGAAGGTCAGTAAGGTGAGGGGACCTCCTGGACCACCTGGAGTCAGAACCCCTGCATTTCCTTTACAAAGGTGAAATGATGAGTATATTTATCAGTATGTCATTGTTCTTAATGTATTTGGCATGAGACACTAGTATTTTGCTGGGTGAATTTTGTTTAGTTTTGCATAATAAAATATTCCTATGTTTCAGGGCACTGACATTTATCATGCATTTGACACACAATATAGAAGTTACTAGCTAATATATGAAGTTATGCTTTGCTGAAGAGAGAGAGATTGGATACCAGTCATTGCACAGAGGTGGGTGAGTGGATGTGTTCCCAGTCATGAACCAGCTGTGAAAATTAGAGTAGTTTGTCAGGAAGGGAGGACATGGGCAAAGGCTGAAAACCTGCCTTGTAAGGAAAGGAAAAGGTATCTTTCATGTCACCTACCTCCATGGAGATATTTGTATACTTGTGTTTTTTCTTTAATTTCCACACCTTTAATAAATGTTTGAATTTGTCAGTTTTGAATTTTGTGAATGACTAACTTACATCCACTTTATTGTAATTTGAATTCATAGTGGATAACTAAGCATAAAGTGAATCTGTAGACCAGGAGCAATAGAACACTTCAGATATCCTTGTCCGCCAGCATATTTTTCATGACACACAAAGAATAACAACAGGGAATCCATTTGAGCTGCTTGAACCATGCAGTGAATTGGCACTCACTGCAAAAGAACAAGAACTAGCCAAGGCAGCAGTTTCTTCTACCTCCTGTTGGTTACATTCCTGACATGGATCCATGTATCAAAGACTATGGGAAAAGTAGCACTGTAAAAATGTATTCACTTTTTTGTCTCCCCTAACCTGAGGATCTGCTCTAAGGTTGTATCAATGCATTACAACTGAGAGAAATTGATTTCTTTTTTTTATAAAAAATGATGACAGTAGTTCCACTTGGTTTGTAGTTGTGCTTTTGAGCCATCAGTCTCATGCTTAAGACCTTAAGCTTGCAAGAAAATCTAGACATTAGGAATCTACCTGCTCACCTGGAATAATATCAGGTGATATTATTGAAGTATGGAAAAATGCCTGCTTGGAGAGACAATTGATTTCTAGGCAAAAATGCAGTCATTTCCATATTTCCTTTCTACAATATATCATCCTTAAGAGCTTCACCAATTTGGAGAAATTGGTGAAGTGTATAGTTGCCTCATACATGCACAGCCTCTGACATTATTCATCTACAACCTCATCTTCTACAGCTACTGGAAGTTTTTACAATTTGGGAAATCTTCAATTGTTCAGTCAAAAATCAATTATCAACCTTGTTCTTTTTGGACCCGGAACTTATGTCAACAGAAAAAAAATAAGACAAAAGTTATAATTGGTAAGGAATATTTTAGACAAAATAGGAACATTTCACCTTCATTTATGCACTTCTTAGTCCTCTGATTCGCTTTCTAAAATTTTATCAGTTTACTTTGTGTGTCCTGACTCAGAGACAGCAGCATGGATCTTATTGGCAGGAACTAAAAGTAGCTTCTGAGTGCTGACAACATTCTTCTCAATTCCAAGTGGGTCTAATGGCTGAAAAATCGTCTTTTGTTTACATGCAAATGTGCAAATTCTCTACCAGAAATTTTAACCAGATAGGGGTTAACAAAGTTGGTCTCTCCTGCATTGCATCACAGCAAACTTGTGAAAATAACCGATCCACTTGGAAAAATGTTTTGAACTACCTATGATGAAATGTGGCGTCACAGAACTGAATGTGTTTTTTGAAAATTACTGATATAAGAAAGAAGTTTGTAGTGCTGAAAATGCTATGAAATGTTTAGTACAAAACACTAAAAAAAGTCAGAATTGGGAGCTGTAGTAACAGGTATAAATCAGTACCCATTCTATTTCAGTTGTTGCAATTGTATGGATTATGACCTGGAAACTGCTTTCTCTATAGGAGTCTATTTACCTAATTATTTTTAAGTAGATAATACTTTATTTCTGTTTACATTCTTCGCCTTATTAATTAAATCCATGCATCTGCCTGTCCTGTGTATTAAATTCTCAGTAAATTCTACTAATTAAGGAACATAAGTCAAGTTTTTTCTGGTAAAGAGCTAAAGATCAGTACAAACAGCATGCTGCATTTATGAGTTTTATTAGAAGCCTTAAGGACTCCTTTACCAGATCCTAGATGACCTTTGAAGGTGCCCTTTATATATACAAGCAAGTTCTGATAGATCTGGGTTTCATCAGTAATCTTCTCAATAAAATCAATGGAAGGAAAACAAAAACACACTTAAAGCTAAAACAGAAGGAAAGCTTCTAAACTGTTGGAAGTGAGGGGTGACTGTAGTTGTATACTTGGTCTAGCCTGGGGCCATCACCCAGAAACTCCCAAAACTGGCTGCCCTCTGACTGCCTTTCTCACAGTTAGTCTGTTGTTGACAACAGGGAGAGGCACCATGTGTCAACTCGTTAGTGATGCTGACTTTCCATACATCTCTTCATTATATGACTTTTAGGATTGTGCTTACATTGGCAGTGCCCCCAGTTTACCTTTGGCATTGAACTAAGAGCAGTTGTTTTGATGTCAGTGGGACTGAAAGGGAATGGGTAACCACAGGAAAACTTCCTTTGCCCATCTCTTGCATATACACCGGCATGGGAAGGTTTTCATACTTTCCATAGCTTGCCCCACTGTTTGTTTTTGACTATGCTTGGAATGCATTTTTCTGGAGAAGGAAAAAGAGTCATGGCCTGGAGTCTTGTTTCTTGCAAGTGGGAAGGGAATGTGTCAGTGTTGGCTCTGCCTGAGGTAGCATTTCAGAGCCCTGGCTGTGTTGCACTGTGTATATGACTCATAGCAAGCCTTATGGACGTGTCAGTGCCCCCGCAGCACCACCTGATTGCCCTTATTTTGGGGAGCAGCAGGTGTGGAGCTGCTCTGCATGGCTCCCTCCCAGCAGGTGCCCAGGTCCCAGGCTGCTCCTCTCCAGCAGCAGGGAGGGGTTGTGCTCTGGCAACCCTCAGAACATTCAGAACCAAATACTAACACCAGCAGTTCCAGAAATCTCTCTTAGAAAGAAAAGAGGGAGGAAAAAAGGAGTTCCCAAGTTGATGTTTAGACAAGCATGATTTGTCAAGTGGGCTGCATCTCAGTAGGTCTTGCTGCCTTCCACATCTTGGGTCACTTGAGAATTTAAGGTACTGGCTTTGATGCTGAAATAGTAACTGAAGCCTCTTTTACACACATGTTTCTGGTAATGCTGATGCCACCACTTGCTGTCGTCCTGTTGATCTTTTTTGTTGTTACTGTTACACAGGCTGTTGGTTTTTAATCTCTTCAACAGCTGACATAGTGGTTTACCATTTAATCATTCTGCCACTGTCCTTGCAGACCTCAGTGTTTCCATAAGGCAGCAACTGTCAAATATTAGCCAGGATTTAGTTATTTGCTTTAGTTCTTTACATAAAGACTTACTTACAGCTAAGACATGCTTTTTACCTTTTCTGAAAGATACACTTGCTCTCAAGGAAGAACAGATTAAAATGTGGGTTTTTTACATAAAACTGTTTGCTCCTTGCTTTTCCATAAGTGCTGGTGATATAAGTTGGTCCTTTATAGGAATGAGGAAAAGGGATCATATTGAATGTGTGTCCTGTTTACTAGAACATAAGCAGGGAAAAGTGTCTTCCTCTAAGTGATCGTTCTAGGCACTTAATGAGAATGCTTAGTCTGTTATTGTAGAAGGCTGGTAACATTTTATTTCAAAAATAGTTGTGCAAATACAGAATTTAGAAGAAATGAAGTTTCTACAGCTTAAATAGTTACAGCTTGATCTCAGGAATTACTGGCAGTGTTGTGTCTGCTTTAGAACAGACGGTAACGTTGACACACTACTCTTGTCCCTTCAGACTTAAGAGCTTATCTGTTAATGTTAAACATATGTCCATTGACTGTAGCTGTACTGTGATTTCCAAGACAGAAACGATGCTCAGAATTTCGTATTCTTATAAAAGAAAAGGAGAATTTTCATTTTTATGAGATAGAAGTCTGGAAACTTTTTTTTGTATGCTGAGTGAAAAAGCACTAAGTTTATGCCATTCTTTATTAAAAAACTGAATTTGGACCAGGTTGGTTTTCTCATTGATAGGAAAAACTTGTCAGCTAGACCTTTGGCACCATTTGCTTTGTGCTATGACTCCATTATACTTTGGGGAGAATATTTTGAACCAGACAGTATGTTGTGGCAACAGTACAATCACATCCTCTCAAGGAGCTCTTGGTGACTTGCTTGGCAAGGCAGCATTCCATAAATGATTGCCTCAGCAGGATTCACACTAAAATTTTAAAATGTTATCTACTGTAACTCAGTTTAGGTCCAGGAGGGCATTTTCCCTTTGTTAAAATTTTATTACTATATCAGTTTAATTTTTTGTTATTCAGGACTAGGTTTATCAGCTCGTATTTCTTAAGCTTGTAGGACTGAACATTGTAAAATCAATATTTCCGCTAATTAAGGTGGGTTTTGGGAGTGGATAATCAAACAGTGTAGTGAATCATTAAAAACTTACATGCTAATATTGACTAGCATTATTCGCAAAAAGAGACCAATTCTCTATGCCAGGCACTTCTTTCTTTCTTACATTTTTAAAGCAGAAGCAAAACACGTTCAGTAAAAATTGATGTTCTCAGCATTTAATAGTGTAGAGGTGGTCCTTTATGGATATAAAAGCAATGTGTTAAAATTCTGGGCACTCATATGTATCATTTTTTTTCCCATCATTTAACTTAGCAGTAATTAGTGTCTGCCTTCAAAGAGTCTTACTGTGTTTGGAAATAGGTGGAAAGCTATGTTCATCCCTCCTATGAACATAATGGATCATTTCTAATTATTGCCAATTTTTGCCAGTACCTTTTTACCCTCACAGTGATTTTTTTTCTTGTCTGACATTGGCTAATGTTGGTTTTGGTTCATTTACATTAGCTGTCGTCTTACTCCTGTTTGCATATGGTCTTCTCAGAGGGTGTTACTGAACAGACTAGTAAGTGATGATTTGCTGTCACATCAGGAAATACCTTCCCCCACTTCCCTTACCATGAAACTAGGGTGGCTTCCAGTGGGACACTGATGCTGTTGAATGCCATAGTTGTATTTAGTGGCATTTGACCTTTCACCTTACAGACACATTCTCAAAAACCTCAGGTCTGCAGTCTGATTCAGAGTGACCTGACTATGCTTCCCTCCTGGATCCGATTCTTACATGAACAAGCTCCTCAAGATCCTTTCTGTAAGAGTGATAACTCTTTGGCAGGGTTACTTCATGGCTGTGTCATGTGCAGGGTCTGCACCTCTTTTTTAAAGGAAAGTACAGTAAGAAAAAGACTGAAAATAGATTCTGAAAATATATTCTCTTCAGGTATAAAAATCATAAAGTAGAAAACTCAATCTGACATGAGCCAAGCCTCACATTGCATCTCCTCAGACTGTTTTTCTCTGTGCTTTTTCAACTAGATCACGACTTAAGGAGTTATTCTGTGGTTCTTCATAACCTTCCTAATTAAAGGAAACTTGGAATCACTATGGAATTAAGGCATGAGAGTTTAGTTGGCTGTAGGGAAGGAGGGTCCTAAGGAGAAATTATGTCAAATATCATCTGAGCCGCAGAAAATGATAAATGTGTTATAACTGTATTTCCTGAGAAAGTTTCTCCCTAAAATGCTTAATATATTTTTGTTGCCTAATTAGAAGTTCAAAGGAAAAACTTTTTTTGAAGAAAGCACAGCATTTATCATTCTTATCTCTAAGATTAACTTCTTCAGTTTGCATGGGAAGCTTTGTAACACTTGCATATTGATTCAAGCAGGCTGTAGTAATTAGGGCAAGTTTTAGTCCGTCTCTTACAATATCCTTTAACAATTCAACATTTCCCTCTGTGACTGATAGAAATTGAATTTGTGTCCCTTAACATCAACTGGGACAAAGTAACACAGTGAGATACAGGCTTCTGTGGCAGGTGCTGGAGGGTTTGTATCTAAACTAGAGAGAGATGTGCATGTATTTGTCACCCCCTGGGATAAGATATGGTGTGACTTTGCAGGCAAGAAGTGACCTCAGTTTGCAGCCATCACGTTGAGTAACTTTTGCCCTTTGTTCATTAAAAGGTGAATTAAACTCGGACTGGAAGTGAGGGCCAGTAAAGAGTGGTGAGGTGGTGAGGTCTGTAGCCAGTGCAAGGGCAAGGAACACAAGGGTGCTAGCAGCGACTCTGAATATCCCTTCCCTTACTTTGTGGTAGCTTGCTGGTCTGTCCTGTCTGAACTTTAAAATGAGGGTTTGTGGATGTGTGAATTTAGGAAATCGCCTTTTCTACATTGCTGGGCCACATGACTTGATGATTGTGGTTACCTCATCACTTAAAAGATCTTGTGTAAGTTTACCCTGTAGTTGAAACATTTTCAACTCTCCTCTCCTGAACTGATTCTCCAGTGAGTAAACAGAAAGACTTGTGCTCAAGCCACAGCCTTTCTTCCAGAGAAGCCATTAATTGGGTGGTTTTTTGTAGGTGGCTGCCAGGTGTCCATAGGAACTTGTGAGAGCATAATATCTTTATTTTGCTGTAAAAGTGAGGTGGCAGCTTCAGAAGTTACTGCCAGCACAAGTGCAGACAATATAACCGTAAAATCCTACCAGGTTTAGAAAAATGGTTTTAAGTGTCATTTAGAAGAAAGACAAGAAATAACTAACAGTGCAGTTAAAGCCTGAGTTTATGGAGGGAAGAATGCTCAAAAATCAAGATTAAAATTTTTTATTTATTAGTTCAATTTGATTTGCATGCTTGCAGCTTAAGGAAATACCTAATTGGCTACCTCTACTTGGTATTTTTTCCTTGCTGGTCTATTTTAATGTAATTATTGATTGGATTGTGAGCTTGAAACAAAATAAGAAATACTAGTCTGTAAATGCTGATTTGTACAGAAAAACCTAAGCACCAGTTAGTAAGATGTTTTAATTTCTTTTTAAGAAACACAATTCTTGCTGAGTTGAGAGCTTTTTCTTTTACTTGTGAGCAGTAGATATTATTGTACCTCACATAGATTTGCTGTAGGCAGTGTTGGAGTGCCTGAAAAAATCTGTCAAACTGCTTTCAGAAATGGCAAGACGTTGTCAATTAACCCTGCAATTGTACAGCAAATTAGCAAATGTAGTATCTTGAGGATAATACTTTTTCTGTCAGTCTGCTTTTTTTTAGTGAGTGCATAGAGAGCCCCAGTGATTTAGCCCAATATTTAGGACTGAGAAGTACTGTCACATAATTAACTCTTTAATTTACCCAGGGGGTTTAATTAGTCTTATTAATTTTATTTATTATTATTTATCTGCCCAAGTGACTGGGGTAGAGGACATCAGGTCAGGCAGGCAGAAAAGTGTGGAGAAGTTGGCCATCTGTTTCTCTTTCTGGACAGATGTTGTAATTGGGATGCCTCCAGCCTGAGGGAATGGTAAGCCTGAGCTCCCTGCCTGGTCCAGATGCTCCGTGGCTGTCTCTGTGTGTATGGTTTAGAAAGTTGCTCTTTCACAAATAGTTACCAGTCCTGCAAGCAGTGGAGCACTTCAGAGACTACGTTAGCAGGAGGTCTAGCACAGATCTTCCTTATGCAAGTAAGAGCAGGCTTGGTTAAGTTTTATTCTGATTATAATTTTGGTCTGGAAGAGCAGCGAAAGACTGTGACACAACCACAGTTGTCACCACTTCTTTAGTATATGAGAAGATTCCCATTGACTCATCCTGTGTTAAACAGTGGCCTCTGCTCTGGTGAATCAGCACCAAGCCCATTTTAAAGTCTCAGAATTTGTACCACTTGTTTATAATGTGGACTTTTGAAACAATAGTCATCCTCAAAAAATCTCTTGTCTTTGGGGTTAGCTGTATTTGCCATTCTCTAAAACAAACAGATACAGCATGATTTGTTTAGATGTGGCTGGGCACAGCATTGGGAGCCACTGAATGGGTTGAGAAAATACCACCTGGCATGATGAGAGTATGAATCCTTTTGCATATATGCTCCAGCTTTGATTCTGTTGAAGCACTGGCTGCACAAGAAGAACTAATATTTATGAGTTTGTCAAAGGACAAAAAGTTCAAACTCTTGGATGGGTTTGGAAGGAAATCAGATTCTGTGGATTCAGCTACAAGAAAATCTTTCCACAACAAGTGTCTGTCCTTGGTCAGGCTGCTTTCCTCATCACGGATTCTCATGATAGCAGAGGGTAGCTGATGAACACAAGAAAATAACCAAATGTTTTTTCTCTCTGACATGGAAATGGTGTCCCCTGCAAATTACAGTTCAATGCAGGTAAGAGAGGCCTGTAACAATTTTAAGTTGAAGGTAGGTTTCCTAGAAGGCAAAATTACAGGATGACCATGTATCATCTTCTTGCTGGTTCTGTGTCAGTCCCCATCACTCAGCCTCACAGGATACAAAATCAAACATACATCATAAATAAGATGGTGAAGGATGCTTTTCTTTACCTATGAGTCATCACACTCTGGAGGTCACCACACAAGGTCACACTGTATTTACTCCAAGGGTCCACTCCAATACAATGGACTTTGTGACCCAGAGTGTGGTCAGTTGGGCACTCTGAATGACTCTGCTTTAATAATAGTAAGAGCAGTCAGTCAGGTCACCTTTTTCTACTTCTACTGTCAAATGGATTGCAGGGGGTCATGATGCACTTCCAGTCTGTTCAGAAATGTTGTCTGCTATTGTCCTGTTTCATCTGTGCCTGACCACGTGGATGTTAGCTGGTGGAGTACTTTATCTGAGTTACCCTCCTTCCTGGTACCTGAGTGTGAGGAATATACCACTTGAAAACTCCCACAGAAGAAAAACATTTCTGAGGAAAACAGAAGTACAGTGACATTTTCTTTACTCTTTTAAATGTTCTACAAGGTCAAACCAGAATGATCAGCCACGAAGCTTGAGAGTTCAAAAGAAGTGCCAAGTATACATGTACATGGTAGAACTCACTGCCATGTGTCCAGCATGCTGGGGAGGCCAGCAGGTGGATGAGTTCAAATGGGGATTAGACAAATTAATCACATCTGCTAAAATGGTGTTATGGTTACATGGCCATGAAGTTGCCAAAAAGTTGTTGTCACTAGAAGCAGAGGAAGCATTTTAGCGGAAGGATGCATGTGTGTCATATTCATGCTCCCTTTCCGTGAAGAACTGCTTGTGGACTATGGTGGGCACAAAATACTGGAAAAGGTGGATCCTTAAATTGATCCAGTTATCAGTGCTTATGTTTCCCCGCCCCCCGGCTACACCATTCTATTTCTTTGAAATGCTTTTGGGTTTATAACACTTGTCATCAACCTCTAAGAATCATGCTGAAAGAAGTGACAGTAAGAGGAAGGAACTGTTTTCCCTCTTCTACTGGGTGCTCCAGCCCAACATGACCACCTCTGTTCCAAAAAGGAGACATGCATTTTTAATACTTAAACATTCACAGTAATGCTTATAACTTCATAGGAAATGGAAGAAACATTTTTCTTGTATCCTTCTGTGTTTTTAAAACCTATTTATAATTGGAAAAGGGAATTGTCACATATAAACCCCAGCATTGTTCAAGTGAGGATGATGTTTTAGTAGATATTAAATTTGCTAAAATATTTGATCTGTTAATTTGTGGATGAAGTTTTAGTTGCTTCTTTGTTCCTTAATCCAAGTGTTACAGTATCAGGCAGTGGAGACCTGAAGTTGAATTTTTTCCATCAGCAAAACTAAACTGCTTTAGTTTACTCTAGAAGTGGCACAGAAAAAAAAGGACTATATACAACTGGATGCTTAGAGTATGCCATTGAATTTAATGAGGGTCCTTAAGGTAGTCAGATTGATTTATACCATCTTGAAAGTTTTTCGTTCTGATACAAGGATTTTTAGAACTTCCTGAGAAAATAAATAGCATAGTGAAACTAGACATTTTCTTAAAGAGTAATGTCATGAGGGGCATTGATACATAAGCTTCATAGAACACCTGGGACTGGAAGAGACCTCCAGAAATCTCTGCTCCAACCCCCTGTTCAGAGATGATTAAGGTAAAGCAGGTTTATCTATAAAGGAGCTTGCAGATAAAGTACTGATAATTGCAACTCTAGCTTCAGTTTAAATAAGTTTGCCTGTGTATGGAATATAATTCCTAAACTCACAAAGTCTTTTGTATGTTGAGTTCTGCAAAATTATTTCAAATTTGTGTGGTTTGAGCAATAGAGAACTGCTGTGTTGCACAAGAAACTGATGGGTTGCTACAGTATTCTCATCTCTAGCTGTGAGGGCATATCAGCAGCTTAATTGAAACAAAGTGGAAATATTCAGAAGATACTTAAGAAATTTACTTCTAAGGGGTATCTAATCCACAGAAGTTGCTGTGTGGCAGGAAATAGTATTGTCTGCATTGACTGTAAGATCTTGTATATGATTCTGTTTTAGTAAATATTTTTCCATTAATCACATCTATTCTGGTATATCTATGATGGCCATGGCTTGTGGGACATTAATCATGAAATAAGGATCATCTTTTCAAGACTAGGATTGTAAATCTAGCATATGGAGCTAATTGGATTTGGGAACCAGAGCAGACAAGATTTGTTGCAGGGCTACTGTGACAGTGGAGTTACATCATGCTGTTTTGTTTATTCGGTTGTGCATGTGGAGCACTGAGCAGGAGTAAAATACTGCATTGGTTAAACAGTAAGTGGTTAAACACAGCACTTAGGCTTGCATGTTTTTTATGTGGAATTTTCTGGAATGTCTTTTGAAGTGCCACAATGCCATCTACTGGCTCACTTTTCTGTGGCTTTTCCGAGAGGGGGATTTCTTTTGTATAGAGGCTTATATATAAGGTTTTTACACAGTATTTTTGAATAGCAAAACAAACAAGCTGACCTAGAATGAGCAAAATAATTTTTGGATGCATATGTTTGTTAAAGGACATAATACATTATATACATTACAGAATAATTTTTAATCTCTTACCAGTTAGTCTTGCTCTCCTTTTGTCAAAACTCTGAGATGATTAATACTGAAAGATAAAGGACAGATCTCTGCTTTACATAACAGGTTGTGTGTAGTAGCTTCACTGTTATCTGTGTATAGTCAATCAATTTCCCTTTTTTCCAATGTTTTTATAGAAAAAAATGAAAATAAAATTAAGAAATACTTAAGGTGTCAAGACACAGAAGGAGGAAAGTGCTGTATTAGAAATTATTTCAGACAGGGTTTCTCACTGACAAATTCCTAGATTCAGTCTATTCCCCATAACTGCCTCCTGTCTCTGCCTTCCCCCCAACATGTGTTTAAATAGTCTTTTCAAGATTCATCAACAACCTTCCATTGACCAAAAATTCCACAGAGTTTCTGACAACTGTTATGGAGAAGTGTGCATTAGAAAATATTATTCTTAATATCAGACTGTTCAAACTGTAAATGAGCAGCGGGCAATTCTAAGAAGTTTTATTAATTCTTGTTTTTCATCAGACCGACTAATATTATCTATAGGAGTAGCTGTCTGTCTTCCATTGGCTGCCAACAGAAACAAATGGGCAAATATAAAAAAATTTAAAAAAAAAAGGACGGGAACTGTAGGTACAGGTAAAAGCTATTATTTTTTACTTTCATTGCTGAGTTTTTCTTTAAGCTATCTGGAGAGTTTCCTTATTAGTTGGTCATTGTTTGTCTTCATAAAATACTCTTCACTTTTAATTTGTTTTTCCCCTTCACATTCAGTTTTTCCTAACAGACCTTTTTCATAATCCTGCCTTTATTCAGTCTAGTTAGGAGAAAAAGAAACATTGGTAATTGCTTGTAACATTTTGAATTGTTTTTTTAATAGATTTGTAACTCACTCAAGCACAGCTCCAGAATCATTATTCAAAACAACAGAGCACGAAAAAACATTCCAGCAGTTTCCTAGATGGCCTATAGTGAAGGTAAATTCAAGCATCTGTGCCCTTCCTGGCCTTTTACCCTTTATCTCACTGACATTCAGAAGGTCAAGTGGATATTGCCAAGCCCAGTTTTTATCTGGTAGGAGCTGTATCCTGCTGACAGCTGCAGAGCGTTTGCACGTCAGTGTGTGCTGGTGGAAGAGCCCGAGTGCCTTTGACCAGCTCGTATGGAAAGGAAGGTGTCTGTGTGCTCAAGTCAGTGCTGGCTGGGGGCAGTGGGTTGTTGGCTATTGCCCTGCAGCTGGTGGGCTGTACGTCGGGAGCAGTGAAGCTGAAATGATCCTACTTGGCACCCGCGTTGTCTTTTGTCACGTAAATGATCCGTGTCAGAGAGGACGCGCCGTGGAGTGCAGCTCGTCGGCAGCTCGGGCTTCCCAGTCTGTGCTAAAGGAGCCATCCCGATGCCGAGTGGGAGCTCTGCCGAGGGGAAAGCCCTCCGTGGTGCATCCGTCACTCTGCTGCCTGGGTTTGGCCGGGGTGTTTTGGGTGAGAAATGCTCTACTCTGACATGTACAGAGGAACAGACGTTGCTCCCTGCCTGTGTTTGGAATAAGTGCTGACCTCCTACTCCTAATTATTATCTGTGCTGCGAAATACTAGGGCAAGCCTCTGCTTAGTGTGACATTAAATAAGGGAGGACTGGCAAAACCAGAAGAGCAAACGGGGATTTTATACCACATCTTCCATTACAATCTCTTTTTTTTTCCTTCTTTGAACTGTCCTGTGCCATTGCAAAGAAGGAGGAACTAATTAGGCCAGTTGCTGAAAGTGTTTTGTCACCCACACTACTGAAAAGAACTCTTTGTACAGAATTAGCTTTACCAGCTGTGCTAAATCCAGTAATTTATCTTTGCCAAAAAACAAAAGAAAAAATGCAGCTTTAGTTTAGTCCAATTAAACAAGTTAATGTAAGCGACACCCTATATCCACACAAACACAGATATCTCCTGCCTAAAAGCTGCAGGGTTTGCAAATAATTATTTTCTCCCTTTCTTAATTCTCCTTGCTGTTTGTAAAAAGGGCTGGGCGGAGGAGCACTGGGAAGTTAACCCATCTGTGTGTGGAACTGGCTGAGTGTGAGCTGTCCCCCGGAAGAGCAGTGTGATGGCAGGACACCCACCTCAACTTGGGCAGGTTGGAGCAGGAGGGCTTGGCTTCGGCTTGGTGTGGTGCTGCAAGGGATGTTTGCCTTGGCACTGGGAGGCAAGGGGAGCAATTCCTGCCCCAGGGGAGAGGCTGTAGGAAGTCAGAAGCCTGCCTGCCCTCACCTGGAGTAACTTCAAGAGGAACAGAGTGGTTCACTGTGTTTGTGGTTATGGCTCCACAAAGGTTGCTTAATCAAGTAGATCAAAGTCATGGTTTTTGTCTGGGGTGTTGGTTTGGAAACTGAGCTGGACCTCAGAAGTGATTTCAAGGTGAGCCTGGCACAATGGATAGCAACTGAGAACTCAGAGGCCCAAACATTGACTGAAATTCAACAAATCCATCCTCAGTCCAAAAGCATTAATGTCCTTTCTTCTCATTGGCTTCCTACTCAGGTTTTTAAAGAGTGTAGACAGTCTAGGCAGTGAGGTTTTTTTGTATGGCTTTCACTGGAACTCTTCCAAAGGAGGGGAGGAAAAGAAAAATGCTCTTTGAAGCTTGGAGGTTTGGAGATAGTAAACCAAGAATGATGACTGAGCAAGAAAAAAGAAATCTTTGGATATCCTCCATCATAGAAAGTAAGATAAAGAAGGAAATTATCTTTATGATTTTGTCAGGAACAGATGACTGTAATTTAGTGATCTGTAAGAATTTTGCCAAAAAAAGGAAGTCTTTTTAATGCAGAAAAATAAAAACTTTTTCCTCTCCTGACACACTTAGAGATCTCCTAAACACTGCAGGAGGGACTTGACATGTAAGTATTTGCCCCAATGGGGTGCTGCTTTCTGGGCAAAGATGCAGATTGAATCAAAAACATCCAATACAAAATTTATCTTTGTAAATACAGCTATATTTTCTAAAGATAAATTCAGTTTGTTATATCTGCTCTTCGTAAATACACCTAGATTTTCTAAAGATAAATTCAATTTGTTATTTCTGCTCTTTCAAATTTAATTTTGTAATTTGAATGGGCACAGAGAAAAGCCCAGCCTGTAATCATATCTGAAGTGTATGTAAGGTAACATCAGTGCAGAGGAAGAGACATATTGAAACCTTAAAGTAAATTGTTTCTCATATAAAATTAAGTTTAATCCTTGGTTATAGCCTTCTTGGAGGACAGGGGAAAATGAATTTTCTCTGTCTCTTATGTCTTGGAAAATTGTATGTGTTAAAGAATTGACTTTTTTTTTTCCCTGAAACACAAAAGGTCTTGTTATTTTAAAATACTAATAAAGCACCTGTCAGTTTTACAAAATGCAATGTGCCTGCTGCCATCCTGTGACCAGCGCCAGGACTTTGTTAAGGAGAGTATGGAGTCTTGAAGAAGACACATCACCACCAAATAATTAAACTATGGCTAACATCCATTTTAATCCAAAATTCAACAGGTCACTATGTCTTTCATGTCCCCAAACATAGCTTCAGTAGCAGATCAAAAGGCATTTTTTAAACATTCTTCTGGCTCAAAGGACATTTACAAAACAGAAAATTTAAATTGCTAGGTTAAACAGTATTACAGTTTTAAGTCACCTGAACTTTTCTCCTTTATGTTTTGTGTTTTGGATAAGATCAGAATAAATAAAGAAAACAAATCCAAGTTTATTTAGTTTATATGATATTCCCTTACCAAATGTACACAGTGTGTAACACTTGAAAGGAAAAATATTCGATGCATGTTCCTGTAATAGGTGATTGTGCCAACCTGTCTTAATGTAGTTTTCCTGCAAGCTGCAGATAATTCTTTTGTTTAAGCTAGTAATCGAAGATCTGAGCTGCGAGAGTAATTATACATCTCTGTACTTCTGCTATCTATATATACTTTCTATGAAATATTGGGCAGGATGCTGCAGAGAGAGGTAGCTCCCACAGGAGGGTCCTCAAGCATAATACATGTTGTGTACTTGTTATCCATTTGTCTCATGGACTTATTACTGCAGGTGTTTGTGCAGCCTCACACTTCGGTGCTGCAGATACTGAGAAAGCTTCTTGTTTGGAAAAATCAAAGTGAAAAGTGTAGCAAATGTGCTCGGGGGACTACTGTGCTGTGTAAGATACTATAGAGAGGAACTCTGAATGGACGTGAGGTGGGCCCAGCTGGGATCAGAACAGCTGCTGGCTTCAAAAGCAGGGGTGACCAAGATTTTCCATGCTGCCAAACCAAATGCCTCTTCTGGAGCCATCAGCATTGGCATATGCCAAAGCATTTTTTACACTGAAGAATCAGTAGCTTTAGCTGTTCCCACCACTCTAGGCTTGCTCACTTCTGGGCTGCTTTTGATCTGTGTGAGCTACAGCATATTCTCTGGCATGTTTCTTGTATGCATCTTCCCAGTACTACATCCAGCCAGTCCTGCTTTTCACTCCTTGGTGTCTTGGTACCTGCTGTCTTAAAATTTCTTAGCTCCTGAAGTTCAGCATTTCCCAAGGAACATACTTTATGTATGTTCTTGCATTACTTTTTGTGCTGTTCACTTAAAAATGTGGTGAAGACAAAGCTTTTCAAGGCTTTAAACAATCATCATTTAGACTAGCAAATCTCAGTTAAAAACAGAGAAAGTCCATGTACCATTTGCTGCTCTGGAACTTTCTCTGAGTTTGAGTGGTTTGGGAAAAAATCAGGTACTTTCACGAACTGGAAGGAAGAATAAATGTAGAAGGTGATGGGCATTATTTTTAAAAAAAGGCAAGGAGGTACAGGTGGATAAGTTATTTTCTGAAAGACTTTAATCTACAGACATGCCATATACATCTTTGTGTAACTGTTTAGCAGCTCTCCCCAGCAGCCAAGTTCCCCAGTTTACATGAGAAATAAGACTAAAGATTATTATTTCAGTACATTGCATTTCTGACTTTAAATACAAATGCTGTAAAAGGTGGTCTTTAAATTATGATTGTTGTCATAATGTTGTGGCAGCTCATTTTAGTACCGCAGTAGTTCACAGTATGAAAGTTTATTAGAGCTACAGAATTACTTGATCACACTACTCAGTAAGCATATTTAATATCTGCTTACACCTGTCTATAATGACTACATTTACACTTTCACTGTTCCATTCTGAAAGTCTCTTAGAAGTAGTGATCCAAAAAACCACTGAAAAGTAAAATATTTTCCTTTAATACTGACAATTTAGTTTTTGTGTGTATTGTGGAGTTAGTGTATCTGCAATACACAAACATTACAGTACTTTCGTGGACCTAGTGCAGAATGTGTGTTTTGTGACAGTGGCTGTTGTATTATACCACTGACAAAAGTAAGGCAAGCACTCACATTGGCATTGATGAATTCTGCTTATGTAGTTGCTGCGAAACATAGGGTCCTCTGTGAATGGTCTGGGTATTTACATACCAAATGTCTCAGCATTACTAGACTACCTGTTATACATACTCAGCACAATGTTATCCAGGTCTTTGTCTTTATATTTTCAAGTACTAATGTTCTATATTCCTTTCCTTGCCACACTCAGCATCTTAACTGAGTGATTTTTGTCTTCTTCATGCTATATTGAGAAAAAATCAGGCTATATTAAGTTTTTCCCCTTTACCCACATGGAATTGACTCTTTAGAAGACCTGCTTCTTCTGTGTTTGGCTTTTGGAAGAGTTTGAGCTGCTCTGTGAAGGTCGAGGCTTTCTATGAAAAAGCGAGAGAAAAAGCAAGATGCTGAAATAACATCAGCAGGTAACAAATAAGGAGGGAGGAGAGGTGGGAGCCTGGAGATTGCCAGGATGCTGAAAACATGAAAAGATCACACTCAGTGCATTACATCTGCAGACCTGCTTCTTCCTTGCATGTGTGTTGTATCAAACCTTCACCTGTCTGTTTAAGCCCCAAATCAGTCACTGCCTGCTTTGCTGTGGCCCACTCTCTGACATCTTCGTAAGGTAACCTTTGCAATAGCAGAGGGTTGATTCTTCCCCTGTGCAGTCATCTGCTGTTGGGCCCTGCAGGCTTTTGAGATGGCATTTTTCTTGTCACGCTCCTTTTTATCTGCAGGCTGAGTGGCTTGCAGGAAATGAGAGAAGTGAAACTATGATTTTACTGGTCCACTTGGCTTTCATAGAATCATAGAACAACCCAGGTTGGAAGGGACTTGAAAGATTCCTCTTTTGCTTTCTCTGACAAGGACGCTTATTACTTCATGCTACATCAATTGTAGCTATTTGGAGCAAAGGCCGTGTCTGCCGTGCCCATGTTGTCTCTAAGGACAGTAGCATGTTTGTACAATTTTAAGAAAAAGGGACTCTCTTAATTGAGAAATAGTAAGTGTTTAAAAAGAAGAATCCCTTGCTATTTTAGATCACCATATACAAAACATAAATATATATGCTTACAGCATTTTATGTGTAAATCATTGCTGGACTAGATAAGATTCTCTGCTCTTTTCACTGAAAAGTATCTCTTCAGGGAGGCTCACAGAATAAATTAATGAGAGTGTTAAATAAATACATCACCCTGCTTCTGATAGGCCAGATGAAGGTGTTCAAGATGAAGTGCATATGATTCTAACAAAATTACATTATTTGTCATTGTTAAGAGAAATAACTCAGATACATTCTCGCCTATTAGCTGTCCTACTTACTTCACTTCACACCTTCATGAAAGCCAGACAAATGGTAGCAATAAATTAATATTTCTTGCCTTTTCAAAAGCTTCATGTAGCAGTGGTTGTAGGATATGTTATGGCACAAAGAAACAAAGAAAACAGCATTTGCAAAGCACAGGCTTTCAGAAGTAAAATACACAATAGTTCTAACTTCTCAGCTCTGTGCTTTCTTTCACTTCCTTTCCCATTCTGTGTAGACAAATGGAATCAATTAAAATAAGGGAAAAGTCTCCAAAACAATTTTTTGCACATTTATTCCAGCTCTTCAGAGCTGGAATAACCTATGTGTTTAAGAAGCCAAATGCAGTTTTTCAACATTCTTTCTCAAGTAAAAATAAATAAGTCTGCTGCAGCAGCAGTTAATACCAACACAAAGATTTGGCAAGGAACTAAAGTTATTTATGAGGTTTTGGTTCCATTTGAGTTATATTAATTACTGTGTACCACAGTGGTGTGTTTGTTATTGCAGTAAAAGATAATTTCAAAAATGGCTGTCCATATTCATTTAAAAACAAACAAAAAACATTAAACTGACCTTAGTAAATATGAAAAATTTATTATAAAGTGTCCTGTGTATAGCATATCCAATTTTGGGCATGGGGGAGAAAAGGCAGTGTTTAGGACAATAACCACTTCATTTAAATTTGCAATAGGATTGCAACTTGGTTGGCATCATCTAATAGGAAAGACTGTAGGGAAACAACTTACAAGACTGTTGCCAGCTCTTAAAATAACCTTTATTCTTGTACATTTCTGTTCTTGTCAGCATTCACATAAGATGCATTTTATAGTCACCGTGCCAGAAAATATGAATGTGGAACTTCTTCATGTAGTGTTAGAGGCTCAGATTAGCAGCCATAAATGCAATATGACTATGGAAAAATCAGGGGTTTTTCTTCCTAGCTAAGATTCAGCAGTGTGCCCATGATATACACATGTCAACTTCCTAGGTGCAACAGGAAAAAAACCCTGATTTTATACATATATATATGTGTGTGTGTGTGTGTGTATGGTATAAATATATTAATACACAGGATTTATTCCTTTACTGTGTTTCTCCACAGTAAAGAACCATGAAAATGTGTATGTTTATATATGATCCCTGGCTGTAATAAGGTCACCATTTCTTGCCTACAGATTTGTAACAAAAGAGAGAAGATGGCTATGTTTATTATCTAGAGATTGGTATTTTTCATATATTTTTGCATGTGTATATAACAACTTATATTATATATATTAGATATGTAAATGTGTTTATATGTAAATCTATCTGTTGTACATCAGCTTTAGTTATGAGCAGCATTTCTTCAAGAAAAACAGGAAACCATTGTTACTTCTTCAGTGATAACCCTCTTGGGAGATCAATTTTTTTCAAACTGACACCTAAAGAAATTACTGTCTTGAAGGGTTTTTATATTGCTGTGCTGTGGTGGCACTTTGATGTGTTTAGGCCTTGCATTGTCCAGTAAGTTGATTCTCTATAAGGTGAGAGTGTTGCACCTTCTCCTGCTAGGCTGCTCCTGCTTTTGTCTGCCATCAAAAAATAAACGGTGGCATGAAAAAAACCCCAAACATTAATTTAGTTTTAAAGGCAGAAAGGCTGCTGCCTAGCTACTTACCTGAGTAATTTTAGGGCTGTCACCCTGAAATTTATCAATGACCTTACACAAGTAGGTAGCTAGTTGTTCGGAGATTGGCAAGTTTGGCAGGATGATAAGGGTGAGTAATTCAGTGACAGTGAGAAAAAGTATCTTCATCAGGGCTCAGCAGGATTTGTTAGAGCTCATGGGTTATACACCACACAATTACAACCCTGTAAAGTACATGGGAACAAGAGATGTCTGGCCACCTTTGTGCTGCAAGGCCTAAAGAAGGAAGGAAAAATGTGGTGATTGTTGAAGTAGACAGACATTTATTCCTTGACAGAGCTGTCAAGGAAAGATGCCATCATACTTTTCAGAGAAGAACTATGCACTCTGAGTGAGGCAAATTAGAAAAAAAAATTAAAACCCAGTCACCTTATTTTCAGCCCTGCAGAAATATGAGCAGTCACTTCTACCTCAACTCTGAGCTGTGAAGTAAAATCTTTGTGTGGATAAAATACACAAGACATGCCACATGCCTTCAGAAACTGAAGATGATAATCTAGTAGTATTTTGCAAGTAGTAGCAACAGGTCTGCAGGATCTACTCCACCAGCTATGTGAAGATGGGAAGGCAGCCCCTAGGATTCAGGTTAGCCCCTAGGATCCAGGCTGCCTCCCAGGCCAGCACCGTCCTACTGCACTTGCATCTGTCACATGGCTTGGCATGGAAGCCAGACATAACCTGCTCACCAGCCACAGGTGGCCCTGAGAGTCAGACACTGGCAGCCAGACACCTTTGGAGAGGACAGAGTTCAGAGTTGTCAATTTGACTGGATTTGTTGAATTTTTAGGGTAATATCATGTTCTTTCAGTGTCTGCAGGACATTCAGATTTTGCTTCTGTAATTCTTCTTAACTATATGATTTAATTCTTACTGCACCTCCCCATTGACATCTTTGATGCTCTGTTATATAGGGAAAACCTGTCCTGCTTTTTTTCCCCAATAGCAATGGAAGATTCCATGAAGTGGCTAGTTGCTGCCAGCTATTGCAAAGGACTAGTACTTGTTTCTGTATGTTTCCACACAAATACCTAATAACCAAAGAATGGTTGGGTTACAAGATGGACTAGTGCTTACTCTTCAGTGTTCTCTTTTTCCCCATTTGTTGTCTCACATCTGCTGATAAATCCCATTCTGAAGCCCTGAGCCTTCTGCTGGATTCAGACAGAAGGCAATAATAAGGTTTTCAAGAACAAGTCTTGTTCACAAGAAACAGCTGACCATATAGACTTGTACTAAATCTTTGAACAAAGACAGATTGTCAGGTTTTGAGAGCTGAACCTGTCAGAACCAAAACATAGTTCGTAGTTTTGCAGGCAGAATTTAAACATCAAATAATTCAAAAGGAGCTGAGAAGCAACTTTTATATATGTATTTATCGTCTTCTCCTGATGACAAAGTGGTTCTTTATTGTATATTCTTTCCTGGGGAATTTAATTGCAGTGTGTTACCTAAAAAGGTAAATAAACTTTTGGGTAACCAAGTTGCTCAGTAAATCATAGAGCCTTTTTACCCAAAAGTTTCCCGTGGTCAGTGAAACTCCCCTGGCACTGACCTATGCACTGGTTTCCAGCCACCTACCAGAAGAGTAAATGCGGTGTACAAGCTACAAAAGAGTACAATAGGCAGCCACTTAAGTCTCTAATTTGGGAGAATGATCCGCAGTGAGTGTGTGCTGCCGAAGTGCTTTCTTTAGACTCGGGGGTGGTGAGGACACTGTAAGAAGGCTGTTGTGGTTCCTAGGGTTAATGAGTGTCAGTGTGTAAATACTGGTGCAATCCTTCTGCTGAGGCAGGGGATGTTTATAGATGGGAATTTTTCAGCAGCTATAAATGGAAGGTCTGTTTGTTTTGTCTAAGGCACATGGGAAAGGCTTGATCATAACTTTAAAAATTCAATGCTTATGGCTTAAAAAAAATTCCTGAGGTTTCAAAGTTCGGCTTACAGTGCCATGGCAGGGGTTCTGGAAGGGAGGCAGCAGGGCAGGCAAGCTGCAGCAGCCCAGCAAAGCCTGACAGCACAGCACTGGTGGCTCTGCACTTGCTGAAATGCCTGCACGCCTGTGGTTTGCTAAGGAAGCAGCTCACACATAAATCTGTGCTTTTATTGCCGTCGAGTCAAGAGGTGCAGCAGTAGATAACATCACCTGTTGGCACAGGGACAGCAAACAGCAGCTCATACCTTTCTCCTACAAAGTCATCTGCCCTAGCCGAATATGATTGACTGAGAAGTCACGTACTCAGTCTCATCTATCTCCCCAGTTGAGGGAGAAAAAAAAAAAGCAATTCAGGTTTCAGCATTTTTGTAATCCCTCTGAGCCTCCCATTAAATTTGCTCTACTGTGTGGGAAAGGATTAAAGATTCTTTGGGCTCCAAAACACAGTATACAAAAATTAAGTACTTCAGCATGGTTTGTGGTAAGGCAGCAACTAAAGTGTATAGCCTGCCACATAACCCAGAGCAGCAAGTTCTCTTTGACAAGTAACACTTGTTGACAGCTTAAAATTTCTGTTGGTAACACATGCCACAGTTGTGTATGGCCTTTGTTTTAAATATTCTGTATGCAACATATTTCATAAGTAACTTCAAAAATAATCAGAGTTGTTCATATGCTGTTACTAACTTAGTACAGAGTGCCAAAAGAAGGAAATATTTGCTGGCAAGGAAAACTTCTTTTCCTTTACGAACAGCTTCATAAATGCTCCCTTGTAATAAATATTTCAAGATTAAAATCAATGCGTTACAAGTTTCAGACAAGGCTGTTGATCAAGATTAAACAGTTCATTTCCTAAAAGGCAATATTACTCACATTTTATGTGAGTGTGAGCATAGATGAGAAATTTTTATTCAAGAGCGGCCAGGATTTTTTCCCCACAAAAAATGGTAAACGGAAAATGCCAAAAACATTCTTTCCCTGATTTTTTACTGCTTTGAGAGCCTGACTTGCTGTTAGGCTAAATTTGCACAATATTAAATTCTACTAAATATACCATGCTTAGTGTAACTCAGCATCTAGCCTTTTTTGTCCTAATTCAACACTTACATGTGTGAACCTTTTTTTCTTGTGAAAAGGACACAAAGCTACTGTGTACCCAGGCCTGAAGGAGAAAGTAGGGGCAAGAAAGGGCATAACAGATATTAAAAAGTAGACTCAAAAATACATACTTTTAAAAATAAATGTTGTCTTCTGCTCTCATTACCCTACTTCCTTCCCCATCTCAGCTGCTGAGCCAAGAGCTGTGTGTGACAACTGCCAGCTGCTCATCCAGCCACAATTTACCAGTGTTATGGGGCAGACTAGAAAGTGCTAAAGAACAAGAGGAGTTAAAGCATCAATGTTGCATTTTTGTCATATTTCATTTCCTCATTGCACTAGAAAGCACAAATACAGGAGGTCTGAATAGCGTCTCGTGAACAAGAGGTAGCTCCAGTGTGTGTAAAATGCTACTGCTGAACTAACAACTGTTGAACTGTCTTCTCCATTTGTAAGGCAAATTGAATTAGGATTCCAGAGGAACTGGAAAATAATACCATGCCATGCAATTTATATCTAGGCTCTTCATCCAAAAAGCATAAGAAATACCTGCTGATTATATCCATTTTTTTCATATTTGTCTTTACATTTTTCTAAACATAAAGCCTGCTTGCTTTTTCTCTGAAGTAACTTCTAATGTTATTTTTTGAGACTTTAAACGGTTTTCCTCAATGTCAGTATTGCAAGATTTTGTATGTGCAGGTATTTTATGTATTGGTTATTTTTCTTAAGGTCTAGACAAGTGTATTATTTACAAAAAGAAATGTTAGTAGAAAGAAAAATGTAATTATTAAAAAGTTTAATATCTGGGCTATTCAGTTCTTGGGATTTTTTACTGATATTTTGGTTTGATTTCAGGTTACCATTGGCCAGCTGTACTCCACAGAAAAATTGGTCATTGAGAGTCCGGGAAACACATAGCCATGAAAAGCCTCTGATCCTGAAGCAACACTGGACCATCTTCAGCATCCTACAGTGCCACATACAGAAACATAAACTCACTGCATATGTCTGAGCTTGTCTGTTCAGCAGAAGAAATGCCTGAGAGACTCAGTTTTTGGCAACCAAAGTACTATTTTCTAATGGGTCACATGTTCTAAGATAAGTGGCTGTGATTTATAATATTATTTAAGGTAGTCTTGGAATCTGTTTGCTTGTATGTCCCATGTGATGGAATAGTTCCTGCCCTATTTCAACAATAAAACTTCATTAAACTACTTGTAACCAGATACACTATTCTGCTGCTGACCTTATCTCTCACTGACCACAAAAAACATGTTAGATTTAAAACCTCTCAAGATTTAAAACCCCTCACCCAGTTACTAAGTCTGTGTTCATCCTGTTGCATTTAAAAATATCCATCATCTGAATTAAATGAGTAAGTACATATTTTATTTAAAGTATTAAAACCAGAGATGGTCAGAATTTTCATCTCCTGGACTTTGATACTTACAAATACCATAGGCTGCATTGTGTGGTTTCCTTGAAGAGCATCCCTTGACATTTTAGGAGGTGACATAAAAATTTCACTAGTTCTTTCTTTAGTTTTTAATAACCAGTCTTACCCTACTTTTAACAATTAATTCATCAGAATAGCAGAATGTCAGACTTGAAATACTGAGGTTTGGGAGCTTTCAAATGTTTTTTCACCACCAAGTCCTTTAATTTGCTGAGGTGCAGCTATTAGCAGAAAGCTCCACATCACTTTATGAAAGATTTCCCTTTTTCACAAACATCATGAATTTTGGCAGAGGACAAAAAACTTAACTGGAACTCAAGTGCTGTAAGTCATGAAGTGGCAACAAGCTTTGCTTAGAAAAAGTGGAACACTCAGCATAGCATTTTATTGGTTATTCTTAAATCCCCAGAATGCTCAACACTTTTAAGACCATAGATTAATAAAAAAACAAGCAAAATTTCTGATCAGATTCTGCCAAATAATTGCTGTGCTTGAATTTGTTTTCTGTTAGACATCTGCATAAAAATTAAGCAGTGCAAAGCTAGCATACAGGAAAAAAGTTTCCTTTTATTTCAGTGAATTGTTGTGGGTTTTTTTAAGTAGAGAAACAGAAGCTCAAAACTAATTCCATGGCACTGTGGCCTTTGAAATCCACCCCTTACTTTTCTTGCTTCACAAAATTCATCTTTGTTTATGTTTTTCTGTGTTGTTTCACGTTCTGTGAAAACATTATTAAAGCAGAGTGTCTAATTAAAGTGTCTAATTTGGAACAAACTCCCATTCCTCACTCTCCCTTAAAGTGTATTTTACCATTTTGTACAGTTAGATTGAGATGTATAGTAATGGATTTCATATGGACAATACAGTGTACAGAATATAATAGTGTGTACCTGAGACTGCAAATGTAGCCCCCTTCAATACAGCAAATACAGTAATAATTCTCCCCTTATTAGGTGTGTAAGTATTGCAGTGTAAATTGCTTTCAGTGAAAATTTTATTAAAATGGAATTTAGTTATTCTAATAGGTAATATACCTTAGATTCTGTATTTGAAATCTCCACATTCACAACTGGATAATTAAGTGCACTTAAGTTAATGGTGAAAGTGCAGGGGTAGAAGGGTTTGATTGCTCTTTAAGCTTCCATTGAGCTCACAGAAATGCAGCAACATCTTACACTCCTGGATGACACAGGCTTGGGAGGGCTGCCAGTTTTATACTGTAAGAAACTTGGTCGCTAAAACAGAACATGTAAAATCCTTGTATAAAACAGCTTAATTACTGGAACAAGCACTGCATACCATTTCAAGATCTGAGAATGTATGCTAGGAAGCAAAATAAACATACTTATAAATAGCATAGCCCTGATTTATACAGAGGGACAACTCCATCGGTAACATTTCTACTATTTAAATCTATGTTTTCACCATATTTACGAAAAAATAAGGGAGACTCAATGCACAATCAGTTCTTCCAGAATACCTTTCCAGTGAAGTTCTTTAGCATTGTTTCCAAAAAGAATACAGCTGTAGATGGTACGTGCTGTCATACAGGCAGGCAGTCTTGGGAACATGAAATGTCTTATTAAAATCCCCTCCAAAGTATGAAGCAGATTACTTCCCCATTAATGCCCGAAAACTCTGTTGTTAAGCTTTTGTGGTGGATAGAACACTAGTGCAGTTCCAATTTATGCCATCTGCTCCAACCTTCTTTCTCAAGGTTGCCACTCACATTCTCTCTCTCCCTTACTTATTTCTACCTTCAGAGGAGCAGTAGTAACCTTCAGGTACAGTCTGCAGAGGACCATCAAAGCTGGGGAGTGGAAAGTAATGGAGCTCTGTCATTTCCCTCTGTCCCCAATCCATACTGCAGAGGGTGAAGACAGCTCACCACCTCAGTAAAGGACAAATTGGTTCTTACTTGAAATTACTGATCAGCTTATCATACAGTATTTATACATTACTTATTAGAAGCAAGGTAAGGATGCTGCTACAGTCCAAAAGTCTGTGTAACACTATCTAGCTTGTTAACAGCAGTGCAAAGCTAGCAAAGGTATTTCCACTTACTCCTCAAACCCAGCGGCATTTTAGATGCTTGTTCCCTGTTTTGGACAGGCCTGTATGTTTGCTTTGCTTGTAACATACATGTACGTGCATGGTCAGTTAGTGTTAATTATATCAGTTGTACATGATTGAAAGATACCTACAAATAGATTTTTTCCCTTGCCTGATGTCCATTTTAAGGTATTTTGCCAAAACGTGCCCAGTTCTGAATAAAAAGATGACTTGACAAATGCTTTATCATTGAAATCCTACAAGCTATGGAATGAAAATACTTGCCAATCACACCTGGCTTAGGAAGTCGAGCCCAGTTGTAGGCTGGAATGACTTTAGTGTTGTGTTGGTGTCCCCTTGCCCTGCTCTCACTCTTGGCTAGGGATGTGCTCACCACCACCAGCAGACAGAACAGCCTGGAGAGCCAGCCCTGTGCTCCAGCCTCGGAGCTGCTCTGCTCTTATAGCTGCACCTTCTGTGCTCCACCAGTTCCGTTTACGTTGCAATACTCATTAAATCTCTCTTGGCACGCTGTCAGAAGCTTTGTTGGATTTTGTCAAAGCAGTGTAAACAACAGGAATAGTTAAAACACAAAGGAACGATCCCATGACTTATGTACAATGTCCACTGTTATAAAAAGTATATATTTTTTCCTTAGAACAGAGCTCAATAAATATCTTTACTAAAGCTGCAATGCCTTAGCAAATCAACTTTGCTTTTGTATTATATTAAAAAGGTTTTTTCCCAATCTTGACATTTTAGCAAACTATTGACCTCAGCAGTATGAACCAAAATTTGAGTGTTTGCCTGTACTGAAGTTTGTCCTTACTTTTACAGGATAAACGTGGAAACAGTACTCTGAAAGGAAAAAAAGGAAACATTTGATTAATATTAGTAACTGTTGCAAGGACAGGCATTTCTGCTTGGTGTTACAACCTCTCAAGAAATTCTTCTGCAATTGAAAGCATGGCTTCCAAATGCCCAGATATATCAGAGATACAGATTTTCAGGGGGAGAGCAACCCAAGTGAGAAGCATGTGAACACTTTACATACAGTGTAAAAATAGGCTAAGAAGGATTTTAACTTACTACTCACTTTTCTCAAAAGGTATTTCTATTAAAAAAAAAAAAAAAAAAACCCTTCCAATTTTCCAGGTATTAAAAGCAAAACTTTCACCCTCTAACACCAGCAGACAGAATAACTTTATGGAGAAGCACCAGCCCCTCAACTTTACATCCTGTAATGCAACATAAATGCATCTCTCCTGATACCCAGCACAGACCATACGTACAGAGCGTAAACAGAGCCATGAAAGAGCTGTGCACTGACTGTTTTCCTGAGTTTTCCATAATGATCTACACTGAAATCCTGGCATTATTCAAGTCAGGACTATACTGTTCGCTTTGTTCCACCATTCTTAACACAGGCATAATTATTTCATACGCTTGGGAATATTTTGCTTGACGACCTTCATAAAAAAAGGACTAAGCTGTGCAGCTCTTTAACTGAGCGTTTACATTCCTACTTTTTCCTTTTTCACTATTTTAGAATGTAAGAGTAGTGCATGAGGCCTTAATGTGAAAGCAGGAAAAAAGAACCAAACAGAGAAGCCAGTAATTCTTCTAAAATCATGTATTTTCTACAACTGTAAAAAGAAAAAATTTGGAACTCAAACCTGTTTCGCAAACATACGCACCTTCAAAAAGATTCCACAGCTTACAGAGGTAATTAAATATGTTTTGCAAGAGATGCCTCTTTTTGAACTACTTACCTTTTTTACTGTTAAACCAGTATCTACTGAAGCTTTGCAAGAGGGGGAAATGAGGGGAATTAGTGCATTCAAGTAACTACTCTTCTGTGTTCGAGAAAAAGAACTACGGAGACCTGTAAAGAATGTACAGGCTTTCTACTGAAAGAGTACTCCCCATAAATATTTATAACAGTCTTTGGCAATATGCTAATCCAAGGCAAGTAATTTTCCTTTTCTCAGAAAGAATCATGAAAAAACAATTAAGGTGATTTAATTACTGCCATGCACAGACAGCAGATTTTGAACTCTTGACAGATGAACATTCATCACAGTGCCATGTTATCCTAACCCCATAACACAAGACTCTGAACAAAATGGACAATTAAACCTAGATCATTTCCCTTACCTTCCTGCAGTACTTTGGGCTGGATCCAAATCCCAGGGAAGCCAATGGGAGCAGAAGCCAGACTTTCCAAGTACTGACTGAAAGCTCCAATTTTAAATAAAACAGAAGTAGTTTTCATGCAAGCTTACAGATCTTCAGGACACCAAAGTAAATTTAGCTTCACAGCCCTTTTCTGAATCATTTAAATCTGAATTTAAAAATAAATGTACATGGCAAAAAATTGCATAAGGAAAAATTAACTTTTATGTCCTTCACAGTTACCCCTACAGTGTTTCAACTACATTAAACCTTCTTATACACCTATATAACCATTTGGCAGCTATTCCTGCCCTGCGTCTTTAATCCATGGTGGGGGAACAGAAATCTGCATAAAATAAAAATCTTTGGAGCTGGAGATTTTCCAAATGTGCAATAAATCTTAAATTTCTTATTTAGGTTAGGGGAGGGAGCATGTTTATGAGAACATCCTCCCAAAAGTTATGCTTTGAATCTTTATGAAATAAATTAACAGTTCCAACCAAACAGAAAGTGCTTCACTTAACATTTTACTCTACTGGCCTTTAGATTTTAATGGAATTAAAACTACTTCATTTTGATTATATTCCTTTGAGAATAATGTTGCAATTATGCCATGTGTCTCAACCTATGACCAGGAGCAGAAGCCCGAGGTTTTGCTGATGTAGGCTTGCAAGCCTTTGGTACACACATATTCCAGCTGGATTTTTACAACTGCTGCCCAGTCTAATCTTTGATAAAGCCTTGCATTTCCATAGCTCTCAGTAACCTCAGCTATGAAAATACAGACAATTGTGAGTAGGCTGTCTTTGAACCCTGCTTTGGAAATCTATGCTTCTGTAAAATCTTAAGAGCACAGAAATGTACTGTCTATCAAAAAGTGAGTGTGTCTGACTCCCATCTAGAGGTTTTCTCCTTCCTTTCACAAGAAGTAATTTTTAATAACAAATAAAAGCCCTTCACCAGGTATCAAAGCACAGAAATGTCGTGCTTTAATTAACACAATTGGCAGGATTTTCAATTGGCACCGATTTTCCGAAGCACTCGGATGATTTTACTGTCTAGCCTCAGCAAGTACTTTCTTGCATTTTGAATTTCAGGTCACACATCAGAAAAGCACACAGAAATGTTACATATTCTGGATGTCAATGTTTACAGTGGAACATTTACAGGCTTCTATCACTAGGCACAGCTAGCCAGGATTCTTCATGGTACCACCTCTGCCCAGACACAGCCATCAGAATATGGCTGCTCCTTTAAGGAGAGATCCTTCCCATCCTTCTTCTGGCAATGTTTCTTTCTTTTCTGAAGCAACTAATAGACAAAGCACAGAATAAAGAATGGGCTCCAGAAATCCCAAATATTACACTGTACTTAAATGAAGGATCAATCTTGACACTGCACTACACATCAGTTAAGGAGCACACTTTTTCATTGATGCAGCAATCTGAAGAAAGGCTAATTCATATCAGGTTATCCCACATAACATCCTGTAATCCTGTAATGGATTAAATGGACTTAAAACAAACTTGTGTAGGGAAGTAGTGAAGTTCACTATTTTCCCTTAAAACCTTTTTGGCCAGAGTTCACGAGTAACTTGAAGGACAACAGTACAAATTTCTGTTTGCCTGCAGAGAGCTTTCCCTCTGTGCGTTGTCAAAGCAACTGATACAGTCTAACAGCAGAATGGTTTCTGAAGGAATTAAACACCTCCTTGTCTCTGGCTGTATTCTCACACTGTGGTGTAGGTACAGGCGTTTTTGGGAGGAGGGAGGACAAGCTGTGTTTCAGCAGCAGTGTGCATGTGAGCAGAACTGTGGGACCCTTAGTCTGAAGCTCCCTCTGCTCACCGTCTTTCCCCCAACAGACTCCCTGCTTTTAGCTCTGGGTCTGTTCCAGCCATCTCAGACGGCAGGTTAGCTGTAGGCTTGAAAATATTCTCAAGTATGGGGAATTTTATAAAGAAGCTTTTTTTTTCTAATGTCTCATTGTAATAGCCTTTAAGGTGCTTTACATCTTCAGAGGAAATGAAGACCTGAGAAATCTCGTAGTATGCTCTGATTCAAAAAAGGAAAATGACATTCCATGATCTTACTGAAGACCATACATCCATGTCAGGGCATTTTCTGCATTCTGGCAATGTCCTACCTATTCTTCATTTACCAAAAATAACCCATATTTCGAGATACTGTATCAAAAGAAAACAAGCAAAGTCAAAGTTGCAGAAGAGCCAGAACAAAACTTGACCAAAACCCATCTACTTTCCATCCATGCTAGTAAAGCTTCCTCACACCACAGCTCTGCTTGAGATGCCTGTCACAGGGGCTGTCAGGGCCTGAGAGGGTGATTTGCCCCATGGCTTTGGCAGGACAACAGTCATTTTCAGCTACAGCCCTAAACACTGCTCACAGACAAGATCATCCCTGGTCAGGACACACACACGACAGGGTGGGGACACAACCAGGTTGCAAAACTGTGAAGCTTCCTGTTATGTTTTGCTAAATAGAAAAAAAAAAAATTTAAAAAGAAAAAGAAAATATGTGTAATGGTAAGCTTTATGGCTTTTTTTAAAACTTTTTTTTATTCTTACAAACTCATTTGCATTGGTAGTTTTTGCTTAATTTCAAGAGTTGGGACACCAGTAGTAGTCAACCTCTAAGCTTGCAGTGCAAGAGTGAAGACTATAAAATCAATTCAAGTGTCCAGCGCCGTAAAGTCCAGCTGTGTGCACAACAAAGTCCTTTCCCAGCAACATACAAATACAGAAAAATATGTAGCAAAAAAGCTGAATAAATTATAAATACTTGAGAAATGTGGTGCAAAATGTAACTTGAGGAGAGCTGAACTAAGGCACTTGTTTCCATTTGTTACTGAGGACACCCTCTCTGTATGGTAGCGTCACTCCTCAGTGAGAAGGGTCATCCAAACCAGACCCAAATCTGAAAATACAGAACCGTGTACGAGACAGAAACCATCTTTCACTTCACAGTGCACGACCCAAAGGTGTTACCAAAGTCCTCCTGATAAACACAGCATCAGCAAGTACTTTAACTCCTCCTTCGTCCCAGTTTCAGACTTGTCAGTTGTGTGAAAAGAAGTCACCAGTCTATTTTAAGCAAAAACATTTCTGCAGAAGTCCCTGTTGGCTGCTATTAGCCAGACGGGATCTCCATGCGAGCCTGGGGAGCAGTATCAAAGTGTGTTGAGTGACAAAAACCAGGGCAGCCCAGTCCAGCCCCAGATCCAGCCCCAAAACAGTGTCTGCTGTTCAGAGCTGCCACAGCCATGGCAAAGGTGGGACGGGCACGCAAGCCTGTCACGGGTTTGACAGGTGCTCGCAACAGTGAAGCGTATTGTTACGGAGTCCAGTGAACTAAAGAAAATAACCAAAAAAGGACAAAGCACACCATTGCTGTTGCAGTACTGTGTCTTTCAAATGGATCTGAGAACAGAAAAACTGGGATCCTAAGTTAAATCTGTAGCGAACACGCCACCAAGTTTTCACACGAGTGCTCTTGACTAACTGGGTAAGAGGAGTCAAGCCCAAATCAAGACCTCAAAAAATCACTTCAAGAGGGGAAAAGCAAAGCCCACGCTACTCAGTCTCCTTGCTCTCTCT
>VXBB01000009.1:2516-18522 GCA_013399915.1 Illadopsis cleaveri | reverse complement strand
GCCGGGGGCCGCGGTTACCAGGGCGCGGAGCAGCGAGCAGCGAGCAACGCTCCGAGTTTTACGGGCTTGGAGGAGAGACGGACAGCGGCTGGAGGCGCCCCGCGGGGCCCTGCCGGGGTCCCCCGCGCCTCCCCGCCCCGCATATCCAGGCCGGGGGGCTGCTGGAGCAGGCTTCGTTATTACTGTAATTAATTATTTGCTGTTGTTATTATCGTCGCCGTCGTCGTTATTTAGGCTTCCACACGTCGGAAGTTCACCGAGGAAAGAGGCCGGAGGGTCCGGATTAAGCAGGAGCCCCCCAGCCCCAGGCTGGCATCACCGTGGAGTTCCATCCATTCAGGGAACGGGAAGCGGTGGGAGTTGAGCGGCCCTCGGGACCGGGGCTGAGCCGCCGCCCTCCCCGCCGGCCTGGGCGTAAGAAGGGCTGGGTGCTGCCCGTGAGCCGCGCTCGTCTGCTGCTGGGAGTTTGTGAGACCCCCCGGCTTGTGTGTGTAAATCAGTTTCCACCCTCCTAACAGCAGAGAAAATCTTTGAGACCAGAGCTCGAGGACAAAACCCCAAAGGTAAAACAAACTCCAAAGGCATTAACTTTTTAAAGTATGATATGTTTTGTAAGCAAATCTCTATTTTTTATCCACACCCGGTACTGACTGTACTGTTACTTGTGTAAAATCCAGTCCAAAGGCTCAGGAGGCACACACGTGTGCACAAACACCCCTTTAGAAAGGGCTATCTCCAAAGTTTCCAATTAAATAACAGGAAAACAAGAAGGGAAAACAAAATACAGGCATTGCCCCTAAATAAATAAAGAGAAGTCATATCCCTCTTAATTTTATTTTGTAGGCATGACGCATAGTAAATAGCATCCTCATAACAACATGTTTTTATAAGTCAGATGAGGTCCGTATCTGAGGAGTTTCCAAACTTGGTCCTATACTTTGTGCACGCCACAGCTATTGTCTGGGGTGATTTGCACGGATGATTGCAAAAATACTACATTATTAAACTTCCCTCCATTCTTTTTCTCATGGAAGAGACACCAAGAAGCATATGCAGACAGCCCAGTGCTTTTTGAAGCTACATACTCCCACTATGGATATAGCAAGGAGGTTTTTTTGTTTGTTTTGCATAGGTTGTTTTATTTTTAGCATCAGTCTGGTTGCCAAAAAGCAGCCTCCCAGTGTGAGTGAATACACTGCAGTTCAACTGAGTGTGCAGTCTGGGTCTTGCAGAGGAATGAATGTCAAAGCAGCAGAAACATCACCAAAGAGTTTTCTGAGCAGACACTGCTGTGAGGATGTTCTTGCTACACCTTGACGGAAGAGCTGCACAGTGAGCAGTTCCTCAGGCGTGCTGGATAATCTGACTACTTGACATTTGTTTGTCGTTTGGTTTAGGCCATTGTAAGAAGAGGAACGAAGGACAAACATCCTGGCTGGTGCCCGCTGTGCTGATAGGAAACATGATGAACACCAGTTTGAAGTCAGCTGCTGAGCACCAGCCCTGCTGGGAGCTGCCACATTCGGGAGGCTGTTGGCTAAACCCTTCATGGGAGCGTTCCTTTGCCTTATCTGCTCCAAGGGAGCCGGTGTGCCACCATTTCAGCTCTTGGAACCAACCAGCCTCAACTTACTGGTGCTAAACCACAGACCATGGTCCTCAGTTACTCAGCTGAGCTCTGTGGTGCTGCACAGGAAGGAGGAACACAATTGTCCTCTTCCTGCACGTGGCAGCAAAGGCACTAATGTCACCTGTTTTCATCATCACTCCCAACCTGCTGGTGTCTCTAGCAGAGCAGTGGACGGGAATTTTGGGTCTCCCAAAAACTCTCCTGTTAAGTAACAATCACTATGATGAAAACAGGTTGAAAGCACTTTCTTACTTGTGCCTGGAAGTGAGACCTCCTCACTCTCCCATCTGAGGCTTGTGGCACCTCAAATTACCAAGCTGGAAAGAAGAAAAATGAATAGATATGTGTAGGATAAGGGTGCTTAGTACTTAAAATATGTTCAAGAACCTTTACCTAAAATACAACACTGCTACTTTAATTTCTTGAAGTGCTATCTATTACATGGTGGGGAAAGCAGAAATGAAGAAACCAGCCCTTACTTCCTCATGTGGAAGTTATCCCAGCTTGCCAAATCATTAACAAATGTTTTAAGCAGCGAAGGGAAAAAATTGTGCCATTTGCTCAAAAGGCAAAACCATTTGGACTACTAGAAATTTCAGAGTAATGTGAAAGGTTTAAGCAAAATAAGGGACAGCAAAAAGAGAAAACAACTGTAAATATTGATAAGAGTTAAGTAATATGGTAGTAATTAATACACATTTCTTATATGTTCCATAGCTCTGGGTGACAGGCCTGCAAAAAGAACTGCAATTCAAAGAAAATAAGCAAAAGCAGTTAAGCCAACATGAATCCATATTGCAGAAAAATAATTAAAATCATGCAATTAACAGCACACAAACTCATATTTTAGTGGGAATCAATTGCTACCATTTTGAAAGGAGTAATGAATCAGATAAACCTTTAGAACAGATGTTCAACTACACAACAAACCCTGCCAGAGAACATTAGTTAAGGAAGCATTTAGTGTTCTCTTACATGTTTTAAAATGGCTTCTCCTAAAAGAATGGTGCAACCCGGGTCTCAGGCTTCTAAGTACTTTACCACATTTACTGTTAAAAAAAATATTGTGATAAACCCTGAGGGATTTCCTAGTAAAAGAGACATAGCATTATTAGCAGTCATGAGGCTTTTTGCATTCCCTGACCCTGGACCAGATACATTTAGGGTTATCAACTACCCACAGCATCAACACAGCACTTTCTTTCATTTCCCTGCTTCTTGTTTCACAACAGCCCACCTTGACCCCATCCTGCAATCAGCACAGACATTTTGCAGAAGCATTTGCATCCTAAGATGATTACTGAAAATGGCATTGAAAAAAAAGAATGTGAAAACCAGTGGTAAGCAATCCATGGTATTGCTTTTCAATTCTCACTATGATTGCGTGGGAATATATTTCTCAGGAGTCACTAGATCGGAGATTTTAGGTTGAAGCTATATTTGATGTGGAGCTTGGTAAATTGGTCAAGCTGCTTGGATCGATAGTTGTCATTCTTTGAACAGAAAATTAATATGAAAATATTTGTTTGCAGACACCCAGAGTCAGGTAACTGGAAGAATCTGTATATTCAACTCAACTACACAATGTAAAACAGAAACCCATTCAAGTACTGTTCATAATTTATTTTAATTCACTTTTAATATTACCTTCAACTTTCAAACCCAAAGTTAGCAGATTTTCCAGTTAGTCCAAGATAAAGTATTCCATTTTTGGATGTACCTAGTTCAAATATGCCAGATCTCTCCAATTTTTTACTTAAGTGTTATATCTCCCATGATAATAGCTCGCCAGAAAATGTGAATGAGTTATAACTCCTAAGCCCTATGAAACAATTTACAGGGATTTAGAAATAGGCAGGGATTATCACAGTTCACACAAAATTAATACCACCTTTTTCAAATGCTAGCAGCATTTGTTCAAACAATATTCTTGCTTTGCTTTGAAAATTATGTAGCTCTTTATACTGGTTTTAGCAGTCATGGTTTTTGTACAGAAATTCCAGGAAGGATATTAATAGCCTCCTCAATTATTAAAAACAAATAGAAAGATGTTCCATATCCCATATGAAATTCTGGCTTCTCTGTGTTTCTAGTAAGGATGGAATTTCAATTTACTATGTTTATGAGGATGGTCAAACACTGAATAAGAAACTCAGTGGGTCTATACAATATGAATAGAAATTATTCAGAAGTTAGATTATTGGACCTAATTTTCTTCTTTATGCAGGTAAACCAGGCAGCTGTACTTCAAAAAGGCATGGATTAGGTCCATAATGGTAAGAGTACTGAAATGGAAGCAAATAGATGGACGTGATTACTTTAATTTCCAAATCTTAAATACAAATATTTAAATGTAATTTCTGCAGGATGCCCAGCAAGTAAAACCCATTAGAGCTTTGAGTCTCTCAGACAGCACTTTTAGAGACCTCTGCTGTATAGTTTTTCTTGTTTCTCAGCAGACTTTCATCTGATGTTCCTATTGAGATTAAATGCATGAAAATACACTTATTCTGTTCTTCTGAACTACAGCAATGGCTGTGTTTCCTATAATGATGTTGAATATCCTTTTCCATTACTAATACCAAGTCTTTGTCAGTAAGGCAAGGAATGTCTCTTCTTTTGGGTGAAATGCTGACCTCCTTGAAGGTGGAGTTTTGTCATTGATTTCAGTAGGTTCAAGATTTCCCTACGTCTGGTACAAAATCACGGCCATTCTTCATGACATGTAAACACATAGTAATGGCACAAAGGATTCTAAGTTCAGAGTGAAATTGGCATTAACTGTGACAAAACCATGTTGCACAAAAAATTTACATTCACTAAGATTTCAGAATATTGCTATGATTTTGTGGTTCGTAAAGGTGTCAAAATAGGTTTAATACCTTTTGTATTTATAAGGTATTTATCTAAACTTTTTATGTTCATATGGTACACTGAAACTCTTAGGCCATTTGTCAATCTTTTAATGAGTAAATTATATGGTGATAAAAACCCCCTCCCATGTACAAGTTGTCACCCTGCCTTACTTATAGACTGTTGTTGCATTTCAACAATTTAACTCAAATAAACAGTCTCTGAAAAGGAAAAGTTCAGATTACCAGTGAGAAAAAATGGTTTCAGCTTCCAAAGGGTATTCACAGCATAGGAGTTGAAAAGGGTTTTGTTTTATGGGTTTTGTTTGCTTTAATGTGGATCTCCAGAAAGTTGCAGAACCGCATCTCTTTCAAAAGTTTCTGATGAACACTAGGATCCAGGTTCTCACATGTAAAACCTCTGTGTGTGGGGTTTTGTTTGGTTGTTTCAGGGGTTTTTTTTCAATCTAGGAAAAGTATAATTTGTTCAAATTCTTGCCCTACATTATGCTAGTGTACTGGTTTGGACTTCAATGAGGAAGAAGCTTAGTCTTACCCAGAGTAGGTTGATACAAAGGGCATTCTACCCCCAAAACTATTGCTAAAATATTAAAATAATTAGCTTTTTTTCTTGCTTTCTTTCTTAAGTTGCTGGATTTTGCTCCTGCCCTGCCACCTAGCAGACTGCCTTTGGAAAACATAACCCAATGTCTCCTTAAAATTCTGTAAGAAAACTTATTCAGACAGAAGATGTTTACCTCTTGTCTAAGGACACTCAGAAATTCCAAATGCTTGACATACCCTCCAAAATTAACTACTGGAAAGGATATAAAACATGACAGAACAACACATCTCTAGATCACCTTTTGAGTTGTTAGCACATGACCATTACATGTCTGAGTAATGAGATTTCCCCCCCTCCTTTCTTCCCACTCTACAGCATTAGATTGTTTTACTCATTGGAAATGCAACATGAAAATGGAAAACAACATGAACTTGTACCCACATTAATTCTGCTTTGTCTTTTTGTGTTTGCCTTTGTTACAAGCAGCAAGGTGCTACAGCTCACTCAAAATCAATAGTGGCATGAACCCATTTGGTCTCTCCCAGGACAACAGAATTTGCCAGCTGATCAGAAGGACCTTCGTGACGTCAGCTGGCAAAACCTTGCTGGTCGTCAGTTGTGTTTGATATGGCACAGTGGAATGCTAACCTGACCTCACCAGCTGAGATACCTCCCCGTCCTTTGGGACAACAGAGTTGGGCAATCCAGCCTGTTCTAATAACTCCTGGCAAATGTAGGCCAACCTTTTCAGTCCAGCAGTCACAGCTGGGTAAGTTGTCCCATGCCTTGGGTTAAAACGGGAATAGGCTTCCAAGCCATCTTACTGTATAAATGCTACATTAAAATTTGTTGGCTTGAATGTGTGTTTTTTCACAGTCAAAAAAGGAATAAATTCAGCCCTGTCTCTCTGCATTTTCCCAGATTGCCTCAGTTACAGTCAGTTCTCAATAGCTCAGCTATGATACCAGATAGCAAAACAGGTATCTGATAGAGTATATCCTGTACAGAGAGAGAATGTTTTATCATAGTCATTTATATTGATTTTCATGACTTATGAACATCATAACTTCATTTGATGTATATATAAACCAGTGACTAGGAATCTGTAACTCAATACATTACTTCTAAAAGCACACAAGGAGACTCCAGAGTTGAATTTCAGTGAATAAAATAGATTATGTAGTGGGCTGAATACAGAGAGATATGGTTTTCTAAAGAATGTTAATAGTTTTTACAGTAGGAAAGAAAGAAGAGCAGAAATATGTACTGCTTTAATATTAGTGTGCCATTCTAATAACTGAGCCTGTACTTGAAAACTCTCAAGTGCATGAATAAGAAACAGGACAGCATGATAGATCCTAACCCTATAAAAGCAAAGGACTGGCACAATAGCTGTCATTAACAGTACACAAATAAAAATTGCTGAAGTAGCCATCTATGAATGCAGGGATGCTTAGTCCTGCATCACCAGAAATAAAAATAGAGAGTTTTCTATTTAATTGACTATAAAAACAGTTAAAAGTCCCACAATCCCAATGAGTTCAGTTCCACAGCTTCAGCACCTTCAGCAGGAAAGGCAGAAAAGAAGCTCCATCTGGTGGTGTGGCTGATTGTCATTGCTTTTCAGTTTCATCTGATTGCAAATACATTCCTCTCCAGCAACAAAATGAAAAATTGAAATAACATGTAAAAGATGACGTCCTGCAAATGGAACCAGCGTTATCTAACACTTTAAAATCAGAAAACATTCTAAACTCAGGACTTTGTATTTGAAACAAATCAGAGTTGAAGCTTTTGAATACAAGGCAAACATGATCCTCTCAGGGTAGTGATCTAACAAACATGAAAGGATGCATTAGCACACTTCAAGAGGTGACCTGCTGCAGCCTGGGGTGCGGAGAAGAAAAGGCAGGAATCGCTGGTTAAAGGATGAAGGAGGAGGTGTGTGAACATGAAGTCAGGGTTGCTGCTGGACCTGTCATATAAAATTTATCATTATTGTTAATATTATTAGTATTATTACTGTTTGCAAAGAATTGATGAACAAACTGCAGCGATGCTGGTGGTCAGGTAAAATGATTTGACCTAAGCTTCCAAGTAATTTTAGCAAGTATTTAATTCTATTACATTATGTCAGCTAAGTCACGGCTTTGCAGGATTGGGAGACACGTTCCCCCAAGTTGATTTTATAAAATGTTATAAGCATTGTAAAGTATAACCCTAATTGGGTAGATGATAGTAGGTGGAGCCACTGAAATGCTATGCTTACTTTCACACACAAGTTCATGTCTGCTACTGCTGCTTCAACAACCCATGGCAATTTCTCTCAAGACATGCTTCCAGTCCAAGTTTATGTTAAACAACAGCAATTTTAAACACAGACACACATAAACCTTGTCCTGCAAACTCAGGTATATAAAATACACTTTGTCTACTCTTTTGTAGTACCCACATTTCAATGGGCAATATGCTGCATTTCATCAAATCAATGTATCATTACTTTTTTCCTAAATAGTGGAACAGAACCTAATATTAATTACCCACAAAAAAAAATCCATATTAAAAGAATGATGGGAATACAGATTCAAACATCAATACACTAAAAATTGCCTGAAGTTACATTGCCTTTTTAACCTTAATGCAGCCCCTTTTTTTTTCTTTTTTTTTTCTTTTTTTTTTTTTTTTTTTTTTTTTTTTTTTTTTTTTTTTTTTTTCCCCCCTNTTTTTTTGAGCCCAGCATTAAGGTTACAGCCTTTAATTATGCATTTTTAGGCCATTTTTCTTTCAGGACTGTCTCATTAAGCACACAAGATAGACAGCTACTTAATGGTGTTGTCACTGCTTTCCTCCACATTGCTCAAAGTGTAGCTGCAGGCCTGACTTACTGGACAGTATTTCAGTCCTGCTCTGGAGATGTGATTGGATTTCCTCACGGGACCCTCCATTGTGCTCAGCACCACAATATCTTCAAGTGCTTCAGAAAGAGTAGAATACTGGAGATGAATTATTCCTGATTTTTAGCATTAGAGAGCTGGGCTGCAGAGAGATCAAGGTAAAAAGTGTCCCTTTATTCTATGTGTTCATTTTGGAAGTGTGCAACTTGACTTCTGAAATTGCTTATGAGAATAGAAGATTTTTCATGGACTCAGTGCATCATTCCTTTTGATTTCAGCTAGAGCTCAGTAACTCTGAAATCTGACTACTTGGGTTATTGGGGTAGAAAATTATCAGTATGCATTAGGTAGCCAAGTCAGTTTGAGCAATTTGCATAGCACTGCCAGGTGCTTACTGTCTGGAACAGCAATGAAAATTTAATCTCTTCCTTTAGGCTAGAAAATTGCTTGCCTCTGTGGCAGGACCATCCTTTTCCTTCCTGCATTCTTTGTAATTTGAAGAAAATGAAGTCCAAGTCCTCCAGCTATGTAAGTAGTATGTGATGATGGCATTAAAACCTTACCAAAGAATGTTATCATGATTCATATCACCATGAATTGGAATTGCAACCTTGATAAAGCTCTTTTAGACTTTTTGTTCCTACTGGCTTGGCACAATTCAGGGCAATTGCTTTTACCAGCCATCTGCAGATAATACATAGTTCAATACATTTTCATACAGTAAATATTTAAGAATAAGTTTAGCAAAATATGTTTGCTGGTATCTGGACTGCTAATCTGCTGTAACTCTGCTTCTGTGTCCTTTTTCATATCCAACTAAAACAAAAAGACAAATCCCACATCTCCAATTTGTTTTCACTCCCAAACTGAGGAGACATTTAAAGGCTGCTACTTCCGTGACTCAGTACATCTTTTCTAATGTCTCTGTAATATGATAGACTGTGAATGCAACCTAACTGTGCCAAAACTGAGTTGTTTATCTTTTTACTCTGTGAAGCAGAAGGACTCTCTTCAGTTTGAAAATACTTCAAGAAGTCACACTGTAAGGAGTTCAAAAACAATTCAGTTGAAAGAAGACACGTTGTTTTCAAAATAAAGATGTTCTTGAAGAAGAAGTGGTGCCATTCACACCCTGCTCCATCTCCCATCCAAGAAACAGAAGTGCCTGAGCACAGTTAAAGTGAACAGAAAGTTTTCACTGCTCTGCATTACCCTCTTCCCAACAGCAGTAAATAGATCACTCACTGCCCACTCATCCCACTGGACTTGTTGCTTTGATTTCTGGTAGTCAATGTCCGTCTCCTGAACATGCCACTATTTCCTAATCACTTAAGCAGTGCTACCCAGACCCTTTCCATCTCAGCATCTAACTTGCAACTCTAAGGATAACTCAACAAGATAAAGATTAGCCAGACTAGTCTTAGGGAACCAATATTTTGAGCCCTTAGTTATCTTATGAATTATTAATCAGGCTGGAGACATGAGGAGGAGAAACTTAACCACCAAGGGGGATTAATGAATTGTTGAACTGAGCAAGACTTTTAAGAGCAATGGATTAATTTTCATTGTGAATATTAGATGGATTCAGTTATTAAAAAAAAGCTAAATCATCTCAAAGATCTATTTCAAGAGTAATTTTCTCTCCTTTGCAGTTTTCCTTTTTTACCCGTTGTCTTTGAAGATTGCATTTGATTTCAGTTAATTTTATATGCTGTTTTTAGTTATCCTGGGAAATGAAGAAAAAATGGCATTTCTTATTTCTCCCACAGGAAGGATGCATTCATTCCCCAACAGAAATCACTTCCTTTGCACTCCAAGAGCAAAAAGTTTACCTTGGCCAAAGGCAGAGTGTTTTTATTTATCTGTGAAGCCAAATTTGAAGATTAATGACTCTCTGCAAAATTCTATGTCTCTTTCCTGCCATATGTTCAGGGGGGTGTCTTATCACTATGGTTTACAAATGAATCCATGTAGTCATCATTTCTTGATTCATGTTACAGAACAGGAAGACCCATGAAATTTTGTCACTCAGCTGCAACAAGACGCATATCGCCCTCTTTATTCTTCACATTTAAGTGCAGTGGATAAAAGTAGTGAGGTGGTCACCTTTCAGTATGTTCTGCAGAGAGCTCTAATTCTTCAGGCAACCAGTGGAGTCTAAAAGTGTATTTGAGATACCATGTCTTCACACTGATCCAATTTTTGCTGTTTGCATGATTTCTTTGACTAAAACAAAATTCCAGGCACGTACAAAGGTTTGCCTGTTCCTTAACGTGTTCCCAAACAAAGCAGCAACTACAGGACGAAGTTAATCTGAGTGCGACCTGCTAGAAGGCAGAATACAAAGACACAGGTTCTAAAGATGAAATTGATTTTCGTTCTCATCATTGCAATCAGCAGCAGATTTTGTGTGAATGGGTTGCACAGGCAAAGAGCCAACTTGCAGTGGCAGAGCTTTTGTTCAAAAATTTTTTTCAAATGCTTAGGCATGAAAAAATAATGGAGGAAATTTCACATTTTCCTCAGTTGTTTGGATAAAACTGCATTTATAGAAAATATAATTGTTTTAAATTCACCAAAATTTAAGTTTAAACCATAATCCACAGATTGCTGTTCTTTCAAAGTAGCATTTTTAATATTTCATTCAAAATATGGGCTTAAAAAAAGAAATACAAAGACCTCAGAGTCATTCTGGACAAAAAAAATCCCTAAAAATCCAGAAGATTTAAAAAGAACAGTATGTATGACCATTCTACAGAAGAAAAATGGAAAAAGGAAAGGAGACTAGAACAGGCTGCTTGCATAACAACTGTGCACACCTCCCAGGAAAGGTGCCTGGGAGGCCTCCAGTCTTCAAACATGGGGTCCAGAGGAAAAAAACAATCTCATGTCTGTAGTTATGGCTTCAACTCACATATACATACACACTTCTGTGTTTATACTCTTACCTGTGCTCCTGGCATCTCATATTACTCTCACCTGTTTACAGTCATATATATGTGTGTATTTACCTTAACTTGATGGTTAACCTTCACATAGTCTTTTAAATACTTCCTGAGCAATACTTGCTTCCATCATTCCTGTGAGCCAGTTTAGCATAGTTGGAAGGTGAAGGCAGGGAGAATATATTTAGAGTCCTTCTAGGCTGAAACTTTGAATCTTGCTCAAATGAACGAAATGTACAATTCTAATTTTAAACTTTTGATAATGCCACACTGGTCCCTAAACATTTAGGTCTTGCTGAAAACACTACTCTTACCAAGGAATGTGATTTTGGTTTGTTTGTGTCTTTGGATCTTTTTTTAAATCTTGGGTTAATTTAAATACTACACAGTTTCTGTTGCTTGATTTCACAGATAATATTAGGGAGAGAAATCCAGGCACTCCAGTAACTGCTTTTAGAGAACCTATGTGCAGGCAGGGTGGCTGCTGAGGCAAACTCTCCATCCAGCCATAGAGAAACATGCTTCCAGCTGAGAGAACAGGCTCCTCTCCCTGTGGCTTTCTTCCTCTGTTGGCACCATCTCCTGCTTCTCTGTGCTTGAAACCAGCAACCACGTGGCTCTGATGTTGCACTGCAAAAGGATGATTGAATTTTACTGCACTAAGCTTGCAGGGCCAAACTTTGGCCCCCACCCTTGGTGGAAGCAGCCACAGCCAGCCCCACACAAGATCAGTGTGAAGTGCAGCACAGGACCTTTTGTAATTTGGAGGTGTCAGAGAAATAGTTTAGCGAGAGAAAAATGACAGTGGCCTTGCAATACAAATATTAATAAAATGCAGTAATACACAAGACTGGACAATAACAGGTACAAAAAATATTAATTTATTGGTGGGAATAGCAAATCCTCTCCTTGAAGCAGCCTGGAAGATTGAGCTGTGATAGGAAGGAAGTACTGTGCACTGATCTTAAGAGAAAATGCACCCTACTTTTAAATTTCTGTGACACCTTTTTTTCTTTTTTAAAGTGTGAACAGGAAAGAATGCTTTTTCTCTTTGCTTTGCATTCTGCATCTTCATGATGGTGTATTAAACCAACAGTGTGATCTGCTGCAATCCCAGGAGCAGCACTAATGTTACTAGAAATAAAATGTTCTAAGGATATTATCAAAATAATTTCTGCAGGGACAATTAATATCTTTTAGCACACCAGCTCATATAACTGGGAAAATTATGTACACATTGAGAACAAAACTGCTACAATGAGTTTAACACGATCGTGTTAATTGGTTATTCAGTTTGAGGCAAAATGGTGCCTGTCACGGCAGGACAGGAGACCTTGGCAATGGAAAATGCAGCATTTCCCCCATTTGTTATGGGACAAGGAGTCTGGACTCTTTATGGCCCATGGAAGGTCAAGGTGGGTGTGGAAGTGTTCCCTAGGTTGTTTCCCAGCAGATGAAGGGGCAACCAGAGGAACATGGCCACAGTTTGTTACCTACTGCAAGGAAGTGTGAGAGTACATGTGCCTCATATTACCCCTAATGTGAAGGACAGATGATTTGTTTAGGAGGAGAGAGAATGTGAAAATTGAAAATTTGAAAATTCCGCAGTATCATGCAAGGCCCTGACAAAATCTGATCCTTGGGAGGCAAGTGGAGGTGATGACCCTGCTTGAATATAGATGAAACACACTCCGGCTCTCCAGAACCCAGTTGGAGGAATTATCCCTCTCATTTCTTCTACTACTGCAATACCACAAAACTGAGTGAGTAGGAGGTTTCCCAGATTACCAAGGGTTTAGTTCTAGGAAAAACAGATCAGATGATTGGTTGGTTGGTTGGTTGGTTGGTTGGTTGGTTGGTTGGTTGGTTGGTTGGTTGGGGGTTTTTAATGGCATTTTAAAACATATCCAACAGCTTGGTCCATGGTTAGCATTCACTGATCTTCCTAGCTTGAACGGCTGCTGTGGGGAGTAGCTCAGCAGAGCTTTGTCTGTAAGCGCCTTAAAGAACAAGTCTCAGTGGGACCTTTTTTACAGTCCATCACCACTCTGAATATATGGACTAAAGTGTGTAAAGAACAGGGTATAAAGCTAACTGTCCACATCTTCACCATCTTTCCACTTTCCTACACAAAAAAACCACAGTTGACACTGATCAAGTAAATTGCTGCTTTTCAGTCTTATGCATTTTATTATTTTTAGATGAACACAGTGCCAGAGGTAGCTCTTTGTTTCTGTTTTGCCATGTACTAATTGTAATAGCCAAGGTTAAAAGATTTAGACAACTTCCTTCCTTCTCTTCTGCAGTCAACACTATTTAAGAATGAAAAAACAGTGCCTGAACAGAAAAATACTTTGATTCATCTTAAAGACACAAACCAAAATCAAAAGTCTGTGACAAATACTTGTTTAGATTTGATTTAATGAAACTCTAAGTATTTTAATAATGTTGGTTTTTAAATCAGAAAATCCTGCATTTAAGATTGTTCTTCCATAGTGAAAAAAGTGTATGCAAGAAGCAGCTGGGCTTCACAAAAAGAGATACTGTACATAATTTGAAGATCAGACTTTTCTTTCCAAACTCAGTCATTTTATACAAAATCAGAATCAAATTTCACCAGTCCCAGGAAGTATTTGAGAGATCCTTCTGTATTTCAACTTATTACCACAAGTTGCCTCAAGGCAATCCTTTCCTCTTTACTATATCCTCTTTACTATGTCTTTAAGCATGCAGAAACTGAATTGCTGTAAAACTGCATTACCCTGTCACAGGTTTGAAATTCTTGGGAAAATTGTGATAGATTCACACCTTAAATTGTTTAAAATATTAAAAGTTTAAAAGGTGGGTTTTTTGGTTTGGTTTGGTTTTTTACAATATAAAGAAATCCCATACCAAATTACTCATAAAACTGTAACAACCACTATAAAAATGTCAGCATTAACCAACAATTACTATACACACACACACCTATATATACATGATTTATGTCTCATTTAAAGATAGGGAAAATCTGTATGTTACAACACAGACTGCTGGACTTCTAAGTAGGTTTTTAAATGTAGTTTAGTATCTTCAGGGAGTTCTCTAAAACACACACATTCTATAATAGGACAGCCAATATCTATGACTAAGGGTGGGTTACAATTAATTGCCTGACATAAGAACCAAACTGACTGAACAGTGATGTGAATTCTTCAGTGCTCCACTGTGCTGCAGTGAACTACGCTCCTGCCAGAATCTGTAAAATACTGACTTAACACTGAATATGCAACCATGAATCTTGACTTTCTTGACCCTTCCCCAACATATTTTTTCCTCACTTCTCTTCCCATCCATTCGTATCCCCACCAGAAAGCATAAATTGTATGAGCATAGAGAAGCTCATAAAAAGCCCCAACACACCCCACAAAAAAGTCCCCCCGCCAAAAAAAATCAAATCAAACAAACAATAAAAACCCCCTCTACATGCTGCTTTGAGTATAGCTGAAATCTCCTGCCTGACTCTCTGGGCTTATTGATCAGAGGCTTGAACTTTTCACCCCTATAGCAGCACAGGCTTTCTGACGGCTGCAGTGCGAGGCTCGCCTGCCCACAGAGGCCTCTGCCCGCGGGTGTGACAATAAGTGGCATTAACCATGTAGCTCCTTCCCCATTAACGTTTGCGTGCTTAGAAGGCTACCGTGATTACACAGCCTTTTTTCATTCGTAATGATCCAATCAATCTGATTTCTACGGGCAGTGCAGAATCCAGCCCCCCTCCACGGCGTTAAGGAGCCGGTGACTCCCGAGGCAAGGTTTAACCTCGACCACCGGCAGGGCACAAACCACGGAGCCCGGAATAGCAGCAGTGTCCCGGTGTCCCTCCAGCACACGGGCGCTCGGAGAGCTCATGCCCTGAAACAAGGGGGGCTGAGTCAGCCTAGCGAGACGGAAGGGCTGCACCAGCGACTGTGCTGGGTACAGAAACAGCAACTACCCAGCAAGTTGCTTGGTGCTGTTATAAATGAATCGTACCCGATTTGATATCAAGCGTTTTATTTTCCCATTTCCAAAATAAAATTTGAATCAGCCACAATAAAAGCGTGCACAACATCGATCGAGGCTGGGTGGACGTGAGGACAGTCTCAACTGAGCTGAACCTCCCCATCCACAAACTCCAGGTTTCAGGGCCCAGATTTTATGCAGTTTTTCTGCCCTGAAGCAAGTTCATTTTGGGCCTTTGTCCAGTGTGCATATTCATGCACTCCTTTTCTTCCGCTGTTTGGTTTTGAAAGGATTTCCTGGCAGGGTCGGGCTTCTGAATCCTGAATCGGGTTCCTGGAACTGGGCTTTGGGATGCTGAACCCCCAATCTCCGGGCTCTCCCACCTAGATCAGTATCAGGCGTTGATTGTCCGAAAAGTGGTGGGTCCATCTCTGATGAACGAGCCATCTCCTGCTCAGCCTTGTCCTTTCTGTTGCAAATGGTGGTTTCGCCCTGCTATTATTTTGAGGCCCTTTCCAAATGTATATGTGTTTCGGTAGTTGGATAAGCCTTTTGCAATCTTTGGAAGTCAGAACTTGCAACACGATTTTAGGTTGTAACAAACAACATATTTGATACACGAATTTACCTAAAACATATACCACAGTGCCATTTTAAATTAAATTGGAAGCCACGAAGGCAAGGGACCGGCAGAAGAAACACTGCAGGAAGCCGGAAAACCCGGAACATTTGTGCACGTGCATGTTGTTTGTGTGTGAAATATACAAGGTACAGAAGGAGCGGTGAGACAACACAACACATCCGAGGCAGGGTCCCACTCCATGGCTCTGTGCAGTGCCTGCTTACCCGAGCAGACTGCCAGGGGAGGCGCCCCGCGGCCCGGCAATGCAGCCCCCAGGACCTGCGGGGCCTGGCTCAGCCTGCAGGGCTGCTCGGCAGTCAGAAAACGGGTTGGGTTGNAGGGAAGGAGCCGCCTGAGGCTCCCACGCCGCCCGTCCCCGGGGGTTCTGCCCCTCAGCCGCTCCAGGGTCGCGTTGCCGGTGCCCCGCTCGCGCCGGGCTCGGTGTTCTGGGCGGAGCTCCTCCGCCGTTGCCAGAGCTGGTCTGTGCGCCTCAGTTTTGGGGGAAAAAAAAAAA
>VXBB01000008.1:94146-118085 GCA_013399915.1 Illadopsis cleaveri | reverse complement strand
CCTGGGTAGTCCGTTCCAAAGTTTAACAACCCTTTCAATGAAAAAAAATTCTTCCTGCTGTTCAGCCTGAACTTCCCCTGCTGCAGTTGAAGACTGTCCCCTTGTCCTGTCACTAATTGCCTGGGAGAAGAGACTGCTCCCCACCTGGCAACAACCTCCTTTCAGGGAGTTGTAGAGAAGAACAAATTCATCCCTGAGCCTCCTTTATTCCAGAACAAACACCCTCAGCTCTCTCAGCCGCTCCTCACAGGACTGGTGCTCCAGACCTTTCCCCTGCTCTGTTGCCCTTCCCTGGACATGTTCCAGCCCCTCAATGTCCTTCTGGCAGTGAGGGGCCCAGACCTGGACACAGGATTTGAGGTGTGACCTCAGCAGGGCCCACTCCAGGGGACAATCCCTGCCCTGGTCCTGCTGCCACACCACTGCTGATCCAGGCCAGGGGCCATTGGCCCTCTTGACCACCCGGGCACTGCTGGCTCATGTTCAGCCACTGCCAACCAGCACCTCCGGGTCCTTTTCCTCTCAGCAGCTTTCCAGCTATTCTGTCCCAGCCTGTAGCACTGTAGGGGGTTGTTGTGGCCAAAATTCCTCCAAAGTCTAAGAAAATAATGACTTTTATCAACTGCACCTTCTTCCTGTTGTCAGCAAAGTTCTGAAGAACTTCAATTTCTTTTTCCAATGAGGCTTCACAACATATTTAAGATGTTTTGTGCAACAAAATGCAATTCATTAATCTTTGTATGGTGTTACAAAACTGTACTGTGCTATTATGTACAAATTAGATGTGGCCTTCCTTAACCAGACAGACCTAAACTGCCCATTACTACAAATATATCAGTACACTTTCAGTGAAACAAAACCGATGTTGAGAATTCAGAAATTCTTAATGGTAAGCCAAAGGAATACCTGAGAGCACAGGGAATGAGTGTTTTAAATACTATGCTCAGAGAAGCAGAGATTTTTTCATAGGTAAATTCATATATGTTAGCAAGACTCGTCTCTCAATTAAAACTGCTATTTAAAATTCCAACATTTTCAATTTCACTCTAACTCTGCTTCCTAACAGTAATAAGCAGAATATGTAAAATCTGTATGACTTTTCTCACGTAAGTTGCTGCAGCCTTGCAGCTGCCTAAGAAGCACGTTCTCACACAGAAGTTCTGGTTTTCACTCCTCTAAGTCATGCACTTTTCAACTCTGGAGCATGCAAGGTGTGAGGAAAAGAAAGTCTACTTGCTCTGTTACCCAATTCAGGAGCTGGTAGAAATCCAACCACCACCACTTGAAATAAGAATAAAGCAACTCCTGATTTCTGACATCTCCACAGAGGCCATTTTCATGACCCCAAATGAGTCTTTCCTAACATTCCCTACTCTGTAAACAGAAAGACCTCAAGGCTGACATGAATTATGATATCAAGGACTGCTCTTTTGCGTCTTACATGCAAAGATAATTCTCCTTCATAACTTTCTTCCTCATCCCCATCCTCCTCCTGTGTATTATAATTTATTTTTTACCAATGAAGAAAGAAATGGGAAGACATAAAAAAAGGTCATTAAAAAAGACAATATTTAAAGATATTGTGAAATGTAATACAGATCGAGTCATGCTATTGTTCTGTTGCTCATTCTTGTATGTGGCTGAAGGAGATCTCTATTCATAACCACTCTGTCATTCAGTGACCTTGAAAATACTTAAAGCATACTCTGTCATCCTGGAGCACTTTTCTGTTCTGTATTACAAAGTGCAGCAGAAGTTTATATACACATAAATATTCCATAAATGTACTTTATCTTTTTCTAAGTAGACAAGCAATGTACAATAAATGCTGGATGAACACAATACACACTTGAAAGTCAAAATTTGCAGTTGCACCATGTGTCTCATTTATCAGTTATTCATACCCAATACTGCACTGCATCACTCTTTGCTTAACAAGATTTACCTTTACAAGCCACGTCAGCAAGACCTTTACATCAGATCAGCTCTGCACCCTAAATTTACTTGAAGTGTGCAGTTATGAAAAGCCTAAAAGGCCTGAATAGGAAATAGGCCAGAATTATCACAACAGCACCAGGTGAAATACATTTGGAATGACTGATTCTCAATTTAATTCCCTATTAAAATATTTACTACGTACTCTTGCAATCAAAATATCTTCCATTTGTTCCTACATATTTTCAAGTCTGTGACTTGAGAAAACCATAAATCATGTTCTGCAATGAGCTTTGACTGGTTGACTTAATGCAATTACAAACACAGAATTACAAGGAAAAAAAGAGTAAGCTCTGTGGTTGTATCTGCATAACAATTGCTTTTAGTTATGAACTCATGCTGTGCAGTAAATTGTTTGGATTCTCTTCACTTCTCATGATATTTTATTCACCCTTAAATGTGAAAAGTACATCTCATTCTCCTGATGTTTCAGGTCTGTATAAAAACCCGAACTATTTAAACATAGTTTTCCCTTTACAATTCTCACTTTCCAGTCCCTCTAATCCATCCATGTAATTTAGTTTAAGACATTTATTTACAGTTTAACCTTTTCAACCACAAGAGCCTTTTACAGCAAAGATTTGGATGGAGGCCAAAATTAGCATAGAGACAGAATTAAGGGCTGAATAACTTTGCTACATGTAGATATATACACAAAATATACTGGATAAAAAGTGGTCTTTGTCCTCATATTTAATTGTAGCCTATAGTGGTTATAAAAAGTATGCATTCTTTCATTTTTTTTTTTTAATGACAACTNCCTCATATTTAATTGTAGCCTATAGTGGTTATAAAAAGTATGCATTCTTTCTTTTTTTTTTTTTTTTAATGACAACGTGCCATTGAAAATTTTATTGGCAAGTCACATAACGCCATTTTATCCCAAGAATTAGGATCTTTTTAAATTTAAGCACTTTTTATTCATATTATTTGTATCAGGTCGTAGTGTAATAACGTGTATATACACATATATATGCAATTCCTGCCTTCCTGTAATTTCAAAGCTGGTTTAAGGTTGATAAAACTACTTTTGAATCAAGCTAAATACTCAGTTTATTTTGGAAAAAAAAAAAAAAAAGAGTTTAGGCTTATCAATAGTACCATCAGTATAATAACTGATAAGAGGAATGATTCACAAAGTTTTTGAAAATATTACCAATTATTGCCTACTGAAAATGGACAGTTTCTTAAAAGAAAACACTAATTTCAGTCAATTTGACAATGACAATTAATATGACATACTAAAAATGTTGGGTATAAAGCAACAATATATTTTTGGGGTCTAGCTTTACAGGGGTTTTTCATCCATGATTTTGCTGTTCTTAAACTGCCTGCCTAACAGTCTGATAAATGAAGAACCATATCCTAAAGCTCAATTCATGACACAGAAATGTTTCTGAATGGCTTATGCCATCATATAACAGGTACAAAACCTCTTAGTCTCCAGGTACTTCTAGATTTGTGGAGTACATACAGAGTATTCCAGAAAGGCATAAACACTCCTCAGAATGGTAAGTGTTATCGTGGAATTGAATGTGATCACAATTCATGTCATAGAGAGTCAACTCTGACAGATCTGCCAGGGAATTAAATGTCTCAAGGTGTATTTTCCCCCTGGGACAGGCTGATGAATGCAATTTTCCTTCTGCTTTTGCAGTTTGCAGTAGAAATTAATGAATTCTGCCTTGAAGATTTTCAACACTGAAAGTAATTTTGAGTGCTGACTTAGCTTACCAAACTATTTGCAATTTATTTCTGTTTGATCTACAGATTATACAGATATATTCTCCTTAATCATTACACTCATTAAGAAAATTATTTAATTATATGGGATTTTTATCTCTCAGGAATCTATTTGAAAGTCTTTCAGGTTTAATGGTCAAACATTGCTACACTGGGAAACTGTTTCAGTAATCAGTGGGGTGCATACTTTCATGCTTCAGTATAAAATAAATACAAAACCTGCAACCTAAGTGGTAATTCATGAGAATTCTTATTAATCTATTAGATTTCCTCTCAATTGCAATAATAAGAGATAGTAGTTTCTCTGTTTTATAATAGGAAAGAGTATATTTTTGCATAATAGTGTTTCTGAAATCTCAGAGGAAATCTTTGCAGAAATTCTTCCCAATGACGGTGGTGAGGCCCTGGCACAGGTTTCCCAGAGAAGCTGTGGCTGCCCCATCCCTGAAGTGTTCAAGGCCAAGTTGGATAGGGCTCTTGAGTAACCTGTTCTAGTAGAAGGTGCCCCTGCCCATGGCAGGGGCTTGGAATGAGATGAGCTTTAAGGTCCCTTCCAACCCAATCCAGACTATAATTTTATGATTCAATAAAATTTTGAAGTCTTCTGAAATTATGTTCATATCATGTCCACAAAAATGTCCTTCTTAAAGACAGAAAATGAAGTTTAGTAGTTTTAACCAAAAACCTGATCTGCACAGACAAAAACAAAACCCCCAAAAAATCCACCCTCCCACCCTCTTCCCAAAAAAACCAAAACACACCACACCATTCAAAAAATCCACCCTCTAAATATGTATATATATATATACACACACACACATACATTCATATATATATAGTAATAAAGAAAATAGAATTACCTTATTTTAAATTTATGGTTTATGTTTTGTTTTTACTAAGAACTTTTATTTTGAGTTGCCTACATCATGGATACCTTCTCATTGGTATAGCCAATTCATCATTAAATAGCACAATGCAGAGGTAGAGGACTTCAAGTTTTGATTACGTCATCAACACGGGCATTGCTTCAGCTTTAAGGACACGTGCAGTAAAAGGAGCAGCAGTACCAACACAGCAGTTCAAGAACACATCTTGGGTAACAGAAAACACTTATTTTCTATAGTGTGCCTTAAAACCCAGTTAAATGCATGTGAATAAAATAGTAGAGACAGGACTTGGTTTGAAAAAAAATATCCCTCATTTCACAAACAAACTGCTAAATAAGGATTTTTCATCCATAGAGACATTTAGAACTCAGGGCAAAGCCCTAGGAAAACTTGGAATTTGGTCCTGCTGCGACCTGGAGGACTTGGAGCTGATGATGACAGTGTTCCTTTTGGGACCTTTAGGAATTTAGAAAGCTAAATTCTTCTAGGATTTCATAAAATACATGAAATTTAGTGTACTCAGTGATTACAGGAAATAAACAGAACCTGCTGAGATTTGGATGTGAAATTACAAAGAATTAGTTATTTCAGATTCGAGTTGGTAAAACCCAAAGAGAAAAAACTAAAATTATGTTGAAAGAAAATATTTGCATTAGTGTTTATAACTGGATAACTCCTTATTAGCTGACACTGAAATATTACGTTTAGTGTTCTTCAGTTTGCATATAATTATGATGCAGTACAAGCTCAGATTTTTTCCTTATGTTTTGTTTATTTTTTAGAAAAGTAATATAATGCCACTTCTTCTTGTGTCAAGGGTTTTCTTTTTTTCCAGAAAGAATAAAGATTTCTTAGACAGAAATATTTTTCATCCTTTCATTTTGCCTTATAATAGAAAATTGTAAAAACATTTATATTTCGCTTCTTCTTGCCCCTAGTCTGATTATGCTATCACAAGGCTTCAAAAATTATAGTCTCCTTTAACAAAATATTCACTAAAGAAATATAAACATATGCTGATAAATTATCTTTGGTATCTTTTGGTATCACTGACTGAAGTATATTTACAACATTTTTACTATTGAATAGCATTATACTTGGCACATTATTTGTAAAATTTCTGCTTTCTGCCATCCAAAGAAGAATCTCTAACATCAAAAAGAGAAAACATTCTTGACCATTGAAATACAAACCATATAAATAGACTCAAAAAAGCATACTGTATAACATGTTGATTTTCTTTTTTCTACCCCCCAGTTTGGAAACGTATGTAGAACGTTAGCTTACATAATTATCCTATTGTAGAAATTATTTTATGCTAGTATCCCACAAGAGCAAAATTATAATTCCAGGGATAATTTCACTAAAAGGGTTGAAACTCAACAGAATATCTCCTGAAAAAATGCCAGGACCTCCAGGTGCCAGTAAAATTCAGAGACTTTGAGTTTGTGGAGTTTTTGGGTTGGTTGGTTTGGTTTGCATTTTTTAGGGGATCTGTGTTTGGTTGATTTGGTTTGGGAGCTTTTCTTCTGTTTCTGTTTTTGTTTTCCAGAAAAATAAATGAGATGAGACATTTCTGAATTTTAAGATCCAGTGATTTCATGCTAGAAATTGTTCCTGATAGAAGAAATTCTAAATTATCTTGGCATTAATACATTAGCAACTTCCTTAAAAACTCAGGAAACCTAGAACCTTTCTCAAATGTCTCAAAACTCAATAAATGAGAAGGCTTGCTTTAAGAAGTCTTCCAAATTTATTAAGTTTTTATATAAAACATTAATAATTGAATTTTAATAATTAAAATGAATTAAGTTAAATTTTTGTCCAAAAAAAAATAAGACCAATACTTAGAAATAGGAAAAAAAACCCCCTCTATCTGAAATCTGAGAATTTCCAAACAAGTAATTTAGAGGAAGCAAAGGTGAAGGTTGTGTGTGGATGTGTGTGGGTGTGTGTATTGATTCTAAAATCCCCATAGATGTATCTCTCTTCTGTAACAGAGTGCCAGCCATCCACCTAAGAGGATGCCATAGGTGAATTTCCACAGTAATCTGAATATGGGACTGTGTTTGTTGTTTTCCTCATGTTGTTCTATCACCAGCAAATTGAGTAGCCTTAGACTACTCAAGACTGCTTTTTCTTGATATTTCACCCATAGACATATATAATGCTGTGGAAAAAAAAAAATAATCTTTTTCTGTCTACCTGTAAATTGAAGAACAAAGGAAACAGTGTTTTGTATTGCTGTTGAAGACATTCAAATGTTTTCAGAGAGTGCACATTTTTCAGGTTTCAAGTACACTTCCACAGTGGTTTTGACTTGTGTGAAAGCTAATCCTTTAAAAATGCATTATTTGCTGCCTGTAAACCAGAATTACTAATGTCTATAATGCTATTAAGACCTTGATGGCTTCTCTATTAGAGTTATACCAGTGGTGCTTTCTGAGGGATTGAATGTGAAGAACTGAATTTCAGAGACTATCTCGTTTCATCCTTGGAAAAGTCATTATTGCATAAAATGGAAAAATGAAGGAGGCTTTTTCTTATGAAGTCTTTGTTGATTAGACAGAAACAGATCAGTTAATGACCTTTCTTTAAAAACAAATCTGCACAAAGGATCGTGGGGGGTTTTCCCAGCACAGGTGTCTTACACCTTGTCCCTGGTTTCTTTGTGCCTGCAGAACAAAGCCTGGCAAATACTCTTCACCCCTGGTTATCCACCTGTGGTTATCCACCTGTAGTTATCCACAGTGGATGTGCACCTTCCCACACCCAGGGATTTACCAGCTGCCTGGGTGAAAGGATGCAAATTCTCCTCGGAGAAGCTATTTTGCCACTACTATCTGCATTTCTGCTGCTTCAAGATTAGTGGGTTTCTTTTCACTTCTGACAGAGTCATAAATGTCTGGGCCCTGAGGGGGCTGTTCCCTGCTCACCCACCTCCCCTGTGCCGGTACACAGAGAACTCCACTGTGATGTTGGATTTGCTGGTAGCCTGCAACAAAACTATTTTCATATTCAGAGAAGCACCTAAAAAGTGCAGAAAAACCTCACTGCCATTTGCTCCCTGATATCTTGCTGAACTACCAGAGTGTTGATTATGATTTTAAATCCCTTAATAGACTGAAATTGGTGTATCAGATGATTGCTTCACTTTCTGTGCTCTACTTCAATAGCTGCAATCAGCACAGACTTTCAAATGAAATCTGCTTCATTATAAAAGACAAAGGGGAGAGAACAGGGAAATAGGTATTCCTGGTTACAGCTCCAAGACTAGAATCTTCTCCTTACCTGAAAACAGCTCAAACTGTAGTAGTTTGAGTAGTAAAGTTTGAGACAAAGTTTAGAGGGATTCTTTGAAGAAAATGGCAAATGAAAAGAATTGCAGACTGGATTTGCACAGGTTCCACTTCATACTGCTGAATTGGTCTGATTAAACTCATTTGTATTTACTGGATGATTGATTACAGAAGAATAGCTAACAACTTTGATAAGCACCTACAAAGAAAACAATTTTAATTTAAGTTGTAAAAGGTTTCATACATAGCTACTGGATCATAACCAGATGAAAACTAATGACTTGCTAGCATTGGGAGCAATTCTTCTCAAAAAGTTTTGAAACACCTATTAATCACCAATTAATGTTTTATTTATGAACTTTCTTCTGTAGCCACATTTCTGTGAGGTTTGTTTCATTTTAAAAAGCATTTTTCATTAATTTTATCACTTTATGTTTTTTCTTTGTTACTATGTGAAGACAGCTGCACTATTCCTTTAGGTCACAGTAGAGAGGGAGCAGAAGACTCAGTTTAGCCTTGAAAATCTCTGCATTGGAATTTTAACAGTCTTCCAGGTACAACATTTTCCTGCATGTAGGTTTTTCTGTCTTCTTCCCTTGAAAGATGTTTTTTGTATTTATACATTTTCCACATTGTGGCAAGAAAGGTCTGCAGTTTTACCACTCCTGAGTTGAATCAGACTGATAAATAACCACCCTGTAAAATTTTAGAATATTTTGTCACTTACTGCTGGGAAAAAATCATGGCCCATGCATTATGTATGTACCACCACTTGAGATGTGCAAGCAGTTATCTGCCCTTGTGTAAACAGCATCTATATCTGAATCCTAGCCACAAATCATCCCTAAAATGTGAACAGATGGAAAAAGTGGGTTTGTTTCTACTAAGGAATATTGACTAAATGTGCAAATTATGATGATCCAACTACAAATCATAGTACAGAAAACTTCATTCTAAGTGAATGTGAATTCATCTAAGCTCCTCACTTAGCTGAGATAATGTTGAAGCATGGTAGCAAAGTGCTTCTTCATTACTTAAGCACAGTCAGAAACTGTCTTAAAAACACATATTTGTTATTATCCTTTAATAAAGTATCCTAAATGTCTCAAAAAGCTGAAGGAAAAAAAAAACCAGAACAAAAACCACCTTCACACTACTAAAAGTTTCTTTGAAAAATCTTTCAGGAAGTGAAAAGAGAGGTTTTGGAGATAGTATCTCAAGGTTATCTTATTGTGACACTGTAAGTAGGGTTAAATATAAATGGAGAGAAGTTTAAATGCACGTTTTAGACTGAATGCCCAGGAAACATGCAAAGGCCAATATTCCAGAAATATTCCAGTTACATTTAACAGCATTTCCTTTTTAAAAAGGGACACTGGTTTTGTTTTTTGACATCTCCATTTGCAAAAGCTTTTTATGTTCTGGATTGTTATGTCTGTGCTTTGGTAACATGCTTTGGTTTTCTGGTTTGGCCCTATAGTACTTCACAAATGGAACAAGTTTTCAACTTACTATAGAATATCAGCAGGGACTTATGATAAATGCAACCAGTCACTTTTGATTTCCCTATAAAACTATATAATGTAGATTCAATAAGATTTATCAAAACAAGATATCTTCTGTTTAGTAAATATTTGACAATCCGAAGTAGTTTTTGATTTCTAAAATACTACAGAGAGCAATTCAGAGAAATATAGGATATACAGTCTCAATCTTTCTATACAGGTGTAAATCAGTAGAGATTCCAGAAAACATAATGAATTAATTATGAATGTAGTATTAATTTTTAATATTGCCCAGTGTCCTTTCAATATTTATGTATTTATTACATAACTCGTTGTAGACCAAGATGGCTTTTCAGGTTGTTTTCATATTTACTACTTTTTGTCATCACTTGGAGTAATTTTTGCTAACATATGGCATTAAGAGGTATCTTTAAGATGTCCAGAATTGTAAGTGTGACCTATTTTGTTTTCTCAACAAAACTTTTCTGCATACAGTTAGAAGACAATGAACTGATGAGGAGAACACATGCTTGCAAGATGGTATAGCCCCTGAAATTGACCATGTGAAAAAGGAGAGTAAAGTTGACAAAGGAGGATGTGGGAAAATAATATGACAGAATGCAGGAAGTAATACAGCTTTCTGCCAAAGAAATGTTTAATATGAGTAGCAATGGCAGCAGAGATCTTAAATACTCATAATCTGTTTCATGGTGATAACATCTGCATAAGGAATGCAGGTATTTGTACCTGCCATTCTACTGCAGTTTTAGAGCCACAGAATTCAAACAAGTCTTGGACTAAAATGATTCCAAGATCAAGTCATGCTATACAGAAAACTCCAAAATCACCAACAATTTAAAAACACTCAATGCTGAAAGAATGTTTCAAAAGGAAAGAGAATTTTTGAAGAAGGAAGCTTCAGTCAACTCTAGTAACAAGGGTCTGTCAAATTACACCTTTCCTACTGTAATCAATTAATATTTTAATAAAATTCACATAAACAGAAATAATACGAAAAAATTATGGGGACTAAGGTGAATTTTTTTTTTTGCAAAGTTAACACTGAGGATTTTTTTTTTTTTTTTTTGTTCTGGGTTTACAATGAAATTTATCATTTGTGTGATTGACAGATTGACTCTGTAATCACTGGGTTTTTACCCATTTGAGTAGCTTGCACCCTACTACACAGACTGGTCACTTCAGGTTTTACTATTTGATATAGTTCATATTAGAAAAAAAAAATCAAGTTCTTTGAAGGAAGTAGCTATGAGAATAAAAGTCTCTAACTTGATCTGCAACATTGCATGAAAAGAAAGGAAGAAGTACACCAATATCCATTAATGTGCCTGCCCTGCAAATAGAGGAAGCTCAATGTCTTCTTTAGATGTCCTAATGCTAAAAGGAATTCAAGTTATACTGGAATAAAATGAATGTTAATATGTTTTACATTATTGCATTTATGCACACAGTTACTGAGTTGAGCTAAGAAAAACAAAAAATAAGGAGTTATAAACCTGTTTTTTGAATACATGTTAACTACATGTTCATTATATGCTTCTTTGAAATGAGTCTGTAATTTTGAACATGTTCAGTTTAGTGCAGAATTTTTGCATGATTACAGGATGTGAAAGGGAACGAGAGAACACACATTAGATTTGCTACATTTTTGTCTCCCGTGACTCTGCTGATAGCTACAAAACCATTTACCTCCTGAAGTATTAATCAGAAGACTGTTGAGGCTGCCTTAACTCACACTAAAAATACCAAAAGTCAAACTTGGACACAAGGGTTAACATTACTCTGTATGAACTCTCCAACTCATCAGGGGCCTGAAGAACTCTTGTCTGTTTGGGGAGGCTTATGCTGTTTATTTTCAAGAGGCATGCAAGTAAGTACCCTTTTAGAGGGCATTATTCCTTGTTAAACAAATATGATACGCTTTTGAAACAGATATCTTGAATATTAACAGGTATGTAGAAAGTTACAAATTCAGTAATTAGTGCCCAGGATTAAATATTATATAACAGTTCACTTAAAATGATTAATCTAGCTGCATACATAATGCACATTCTCAAAAGCAATGTCATTTCTACTCTCTTTGAAATGCAGAGCTTCAAAAGCTGGCTTTTGACTAGACATGAAAAATGGACAGTAACTGTAAAATTTTTAAAAATAAAATGTAACAGTTGAGTTTTACAAAGTTGCAGGACAATTTCTAACTGGAGTAGTGAGGTCTGCACTGGTACAGAGATAAGGCTACTGGACTAAGACAAAGAAAGAAACAGTTAAGATATACTTACAATATTTTAATATTTAAACTCAGTTTAAATACTTTGATTTTTTTTGTATACTCACTTTGAACTCCATGGGAGCGAACTATTCTCCAGGTTTCTGAGGCTACCTCTTTCACATCCACTTGGTAGTGGTGGATGGGCACACCTCCATGAGAATCTGGCTTATTGAACGAGACCTTGGCAGTGGTTTGTGACAGCTCTAAAACTCGGACTCCATATGGATTTGATGGTACATCTGAAAAAGTACAAACACAGCTTAAAAATCAGCAGCAACTAGTCAATCCTAAACAGCTGATAATCTAATAACAAAAGTCTCCTTAGAGTCTTCAAGGGAGAAAAAAAAAATTGAATATGGTGCAAAAATATTTGTGTTAGATAAAAAGCTTAAGCTTTCTACAACAGAGCTGTAAGAAAACCACATTCATTTCCTTGTATGCTTGCTTTCCTCACTGAAAAAAAAAAAAAAATCCATTTTTGCCTTTCTTTTATAATATATTTTCAATAGCTAATTTCATCACAGAAAAATGTAAGAGATCACTTTGTTGACTGTATAATTATGTTAAAAAGAAAACAAACTTTATATCAAATTTAACAAAACAAACAGTTACAGCTAATTGGATATATCAGAGTCTAAATTCTTCTAAATAAGCTTTTGACAAAGAACCTTATAAATAACTTGGCCTTTTTATGGAATTCTGAAACACAGCTGAAAACATGCATCTCTTTTTCTTTCTTTTTTGAAGACTGGATTTCAAGCTACTAAGAAAATATGTTAATGGAAGGTTTCTTATCCTCTACTCAGCTTAAAAACTAATTTGCAAATTAGGTTGAACAAAAAAAAAATTCTCTGAAATCAAAAGCAAAAGTATATCTTTCAAAGTAGAAAAGATCTATGAAAATCTATGAAAAGAATCTATGAAGATCTATGAAAAGCAAGTGTTTGTAGGTTTTGAAATGCTACATTTGAAACAAAAGCAAAAAACAACATTGGGGTCAGTACATCTTTAAAAATAGAAATATTAAATTATTTTTACAATTTGCGGTCAAACACACAGAAGTCAAAAGACTAGCTTTTCTAATTGTCCTATATTTTAAGGAGTTATAGTTATAAAAGTGATACTGAAAATGATAGGAGGAATTTTAATTCTGTGGACAGAATATCAGGGTTTTGAAACACCATTAAAAATTTCTTTTCTGATACATCTGCAAATTATTTGCATATCTTCTTCCGGATTTGACATTGCTTTTTCTCCATGTTATAAAAGATATTTTTGTGAAGACATGTCAAAATTTGAGCCAATGCCTGTAATTTGGTTAGTGGGTAATGAACCATTTACATAAAATATTGCCTGCATTCAAGGGCTGTCAGACAGTTGTGAATAAAAAGAAATCAATCTGAGCTTCACCCAGCATTGGTACTTGAATAAAAATGAGACAAAAATTTTCCAGAAAATACTAAAGAACAGATTTAATGACATTCAGCCACAGATTCTCAGGAAAAGGACACTGTCAAATCTGGTCTAAAGGGGCTGATTTGTGTAACCTCTTAATTATCAGAAACTTAATGTTTTTTCAGAAGAACATCTCTGTCACACTTGGCTGTTTTTATGCAAATATCATACCTTTTACAGCTGGAATTTCTGATTTCAAGTCTCCTGAAACCTCCAATACTTGGTGTTCATTGGGTTAAAATCAACATAGATTTTATTTCTATGGATAAGAAAGTTGTAATACCTTTTACTTAAAGACACCACTATTTGAATCCATGACATTACAGATTTTAGTAGAATTCAAGTCTCAGCTTGAGGGATTCAAAGCTTTCTTATTCCAGAAAACAATTATCAGGATATGGGATTTTGCAAGGAATTTTCATGTTTCTTAGAAAGTGATAGAAGATTTGTGATCAGATAGAACATGAGCAAATGTAACAGTCTGCTATGAATCCATGAAAACACAGACCTGGTTTTGGATCTCATTCTAAAGGGATCAAAAAGTTGAGGGTCTTTAGAAAAAAGAAATTACGTTGAAAAAACATATAGACTGTTCTTTTCTGTGACCGTATAGAAGAAGAATGAATTATATCAGTTGCTTGTTAAGTCAGTATTCACCCCAAAACCAAAAGAGGATGAAGATCAGGACCAACTTGTGACCAACCCCTTTCCTTCAGATTCTCCTTTAAGCTGAGAAGTACTTTTTTTTCCCTTCAATATAGTCATTAAGTACATAAGCACCATTCTGTGTACAGATGCCTTCTCTCCTGAGCGCAAGTGGCAGCTCTGAGAAGAGTGGGAAAAATACAGTGTAAGAACCTGAGCAAAGCAATCCAGGACAGCCATACCTAAGCAGAATGGCACTGGATGAGTCATGTGGATACTATCACTTGGGAAGATGAATATCAATACTCAGTACTAAAGATGAATGCTCTTTGGATTCAATTGCAAGCTAAAAGCTGCTGTGGATGCCTACAGTACTAAAAATAGCTTCTAAACTTCTGAAAATGATTTTAGTCTTGTTAGGAGTGTTCAAAATAAACAAAAACAGGGGATGAATAAATACCTAATTTCATTCATACTATTTTTATGTTAATTTTTGGATGATATTTTTAATAAGGCAATTCCCTGGTGCTTCTGTCTGAATCAAAACCATTATTTGGTCTATAGTCTGTTCTTGACTTTCCAAATGTTAAGGAGACCTCTCTTCCTGGTGTGCTAATGCCTGTGCGTGGTTAAATATAATAGTCACGGTGAAGGGAAGATGAAATCCTTAAAAAGAACCTTATGTTTGCTACTGTAGATTCAAGTATAATTTCTGCCAGAGGACGATATGATTCCAGTTGATAATAGGCATGAAATGAGGCTCCTTTGAAAACCCAGCACGATATTTTGTGTAACTAGCACAATGCAATATGTTTAAAACTCACTGAAGTGTAACATACATCCACAACACTATTTCAAATATGCATCTCACATTCCAAGCCACTGGCATGTGCAGGTAAGTTTTATGCAGTTTTCAAAGTTGAACTAAGTTCAGTTCTAAGGAAGAGAGTGAATCATCTGAAGAAAATACAGCAGGAGAAACATTGCTGGTGAAAACCAAAACCAAACACTAGCAATACCATCAAGATATAATAAAATACCTACTATCTATTTCCAACTAGGCAGATCTGTAATTTTTTCCCCCAAAGATGATCAATAACAACATAATGAACTGAATCTAAGTATGTAGTTCTCTAATGAGTATGAATTGCATCATGCAAGGTATACAGCCTTCTGGTCCTGATCCAGCTAAACATTCCTGCATTTAAGCTGTCCCCTGTCAGCTGCAATTACTTGGAGCATTGCCATGATTTTCATGTTAGAATTTCAAGGCTTTTGGATCAATGTTTAGCAAGAGTGAAGAATAATTTGCAATGCTGTGTACTTTGAAGTCTGTGCCTGGAAGGATAGAGCTGCGGATTTTTCTTGTTCTTTTTCCTTCTAAAACCAACCAGCACAATGAATCTTAGAGGAGGTTATCTACAGGCAGTGACCACTAATTCATATACTATAGTAGATATAAGTTGAAGGACTAAGTAGTAGAAAAAGGAAGGGATTTACTTCCTATGATTTAAAGATCACTTAGTGATAGCGAAGTTTCCAGAATACTTTCTTAGAAGTTTCACTGCTATCTATTTTTTGTCATAATACTGCTGTGAAAACAAGATAATTCATCACAAATTCAGCCTTTGAATTAAAGACATAAAAAGTCCCAACAAGTGTCACACATTTTGTCAACTTTTCCTGCTTTCCACAGCATCTATTTCTCTGTTCAATATGTGACTATATTCATGTATGATGTTAAAGAATTGGGAGGAGCCAATTTAGTTTTGATTTCTGTCTCAATACTGGTTGTCAGAGGCATGTAGGGGAGGGGCTGCACATGTGCCACTTTCCAGGGGCAGCTAGGAGAAGATGGGGAGAGTTTCTGGTAGACTTTGCCTGGTAACCATTTCACACCTCACATGGGACAGGCAGCCAGCAGGAGAACACAAGGACACTGTACCCTCCAGAGAGGTTTCTCCAAACAGATGGTGAAAGGTCTCCAGCCATAGACTGCAGTGGAAGGTTGGACTGGACCAATGGCCTCCTGTCAGCAGGCAGACTTTGGGAGGGGCCAGGGGGTATAAAAGTAACTGTACAACAAGCTCTTGGGGTTTTTTTTAGCCTTGTCTTTTGGCCAGGGGCATTTTCTCTTTGGGGTTGGTGACTAGGGCTTTTTGTGTCTTGTTTTTTTTGGGATTTTTGAGTCTGGAGGCCTTTTGGATCTTGTCTTTTTGCTTTGGCTCAAGTCTGCTGAGGTCTGCTTGTTGCCCTGGCCCCAGCCTGCCTTTTGGCTCTTCTGCCCTCCCTGGCTCTTGCTTGCCCTCACGTCTGTCCTGCCTCCCTGTGCCCCTGACCTATACCCTGCCTGCTTCATCTCTGCGTCCCTGCCTCTGGTGGAAACGCTTGCTTTGTGTCTCTGTCTCCTCTCTCTCTCTCTCTTCCCCATTCCCCCATCCTTTTCCATATTCCTTCCTCTTGTCTTTTCTAGCCTTCTTTAGTAGGGCAACTGCTTTTTTTGTTTGTTTGTTGTTACCAGTTCTCAGATACAATGTTGTCTTGGTTGAATTAATTTTGTTCTAGACCATCTGTTTTTAAAGGAACTCCTTGCAGTTCCCCACAGTGGAACACAAGAGTCAAATAAAATTAAATAGGATCCCCAAACAATAGGTGTAAAATTGCACCTCATCTATTCTGTACTCAGCACATAATGCTGGTTTGCACAAATGGACTTTGTGATATAATGGCCTAAGTAGAATTGGTTTGGCTCCAAGAACAGTACCACAGCTGATAGAGAAGTACACGCAGAATTATGGGTTCATATTTGTCTCCACTGATGTGTAAAGTCTCCTACAATTATGACCAAACTTGTTCAATAAATGATTACTTTTTATGACTGGGGAATTTCTTTTCAAGCTTTTTTTTTTGGATAGCTTTATGGAAGAATATAACTCCCTCTCAGAGTTTAGTACTCCTGGTATAAACAGAGAAAAGGAAGTGATTCTGTGGGAGTAGGTAGTGGGCTCCAAGATTGATCTTCCAGTCAGCTCTTATCTCCTGTCTCCTGTCAATATGTTCTCCTGCATTTCTCCAGCTTTTTCTCTCTCTGTACATCTGGCATATATATTGACTGAAAATAACTATGCCTAAATGCTGACTCTAAATAGCACCAGGACCTTGGCAAGGAAAGAGATGAGGCTGGGGACTAGACTTGTGGAGTTAAAAATCTCCATGAAATAGCTTGTGCTTGTACATCCTTAGAATGGAAAGAAACCCTCAATATAAAATCTACATATATTTCTTTTGCCAAATCTCTGAGAGTTCTGGAAAAATAAGCATTTGGTTAGTAAAGAGGACAACAGCTAGCAAATAAATACATAAACAATAGATTAAGGTAAGACATATGCACACAAAGCAAAACACTGCATACCTATGCTAATTGAAAATATGTTGCTGTTTGGTTCATTTTTTAATAAAAATCCTGTATCTGATGCTGCTATTATGTTAATGGCAAGTTTTAGAACAGCAACCTAGATTTTAGGTCTGCCCATATTTTCGTGGAGACAAATGGGCTTTTGGCAGAATATTATTTTCTTTTTCATTATACTACTCTCCAGGGAAAATTAAGTCCTAAGGCTTTGATTTTCTTTTACCTGCATGGAAAGGCAAATACTCGGTGAAAAAAGGAACATCCATTAACCAGCAGCAAAGTGCCAGCACCGAAACTACAGACTAGTAAATTTCTAAATTTGATTTTATAGTCTTTGTCAGTTGTCAATCAGCCTTTTCATTTTTTGAGCATGAATTTATTCCATAAAACAGGTTATAGGATGAATTTTCTGTGAAGCTCAATTATGATCTTTCTCATGTCTTCACTTGTTATTGTTGTCATATCCAATTCAATAAAGTGGTGTAGGAGCTCTGGGTATCTAATGACATCATTGACTTTTTTGTTTTTTCAATTCCCTGTAATATTCCTGTACAAAGGAAAAAGATAAATCATACAGCTGTGGCAGATGTAGCCTCCCTCACTTGTTCAGAGAAACTGTGGATGCCCCATCACTGAAAATGCTCAAGGCCAGGTTGGACAAGACATTGAGCACCCTGGTCTAGAGAAAAGTGTTCCTGCCCACAGCAGAACTTTTAAACCCTATGCCATCCCAGAATACAAGGAAGAAGGGGAAAGTCTAGGAAGAGTAAGGCTATGAGATCCTTAGAGGTGAATCAGAGTTGACTTTTTAGGGCTCTAGATTCAGCCCAGCTATACATCTTGGTATGTAGAAAATCGACATTATTGCGTAAAAAAAGAGAAACCTTCAAAATTCTTGTTTAGCACTGTGTCACAAACTTAAAATTTACCATTTTAAGATATTAAATTACCTATTCCAATAACATAGTCCTAAACTACTGACAGCCATGTGACTTTCTATTTATATACACAAAACATTTAAAATAATTATACTGAGATCACAACAAAACAGAAGAATGCTTTTCTAGCTCATACTGGCTCCCTGTGTAGTGATATGTCACATAAACAATACATAAACTAGGTTTGGACAAATGTAGGAATATCTGTGCTCACCTCAGGCTCTGAGAGCCCTTAGGCCAACCTGCCAAGCTGACCTGGCTTGCCAAAATTTAAGCTTAAATTTAACTTAGATTAATATCAGAGTGCAAGCAAAGTTCTAAAATAAGAGTTGTGGTGGTTGTGCTGACATGTAGCAAATAATTTGCAGTGGCAACACGTGACTATGGCTCTTTTCACCTTCTATATGTTACACACATAACATTTTAAAAGGTCAGGTAATGAAAAAGGAGGTCACCCACGTGGTATTTTTAAAAGTTGATCACCACAACAGTCAGGTCAAGGGCATATCTGATTAAGTTTTCAACAAAACTCTGAAGTTTCTAAGCAGGCTAGCACCTTCCACAATGAAACTTCAAATATTCTGCAACTTTTCAGCTGTTTTGAAAGGTTTAAACGGAATTCAGTCTGATTCAGTAGCTCTGTATACTCTGAGTGAAAATTTATAGTTTTTCTGTCATACAAATATGGCTGTACATTGAGTATCAATTCTGAACAAAATCTTCCTTTTAAAAATCATCAATAAGTCTAATTTCTTAAGAAAGGCATGAGGAATAAAGATAATGGAATTTTGACAGTAAGATGACTTTCTAAGTAGCAGTAAATTAATAAAAAGGGTAGCTTGATTGTGCTGAAATCCAGCAAAGAAGAAAATGGAACAAAACATGAAGGAACAAGCAATTCCTGCAGAATTTAAAGAGAAAACTATTCAGTAAAATGATCGCTATTTGTGATCAAATTTACCCTAGCAGCATACTTTACTTAATACTGTCTCCCAGCTAGGAATTGTATTTATTCTTCCCTGACAGAGCCTTTGTAAAAAGTATTCTATGCCCCAGCATTTGTATTTACAATCAAAGCCAGAAGGCAAAGCAGGCTGCATTGAAATGCATGAAATGATTTTATAGGCTTTAATATGGAAAATATCAATCATTAGGCCTTCCTAATCAACCAGAGTGAAGCAACCAAGGTAATAAAACTAGGGAAAAAATGCATTTGACATCTTATACCAGTAACCATTATAGTAGTTTTATCCTCCATATCCCTGATCATTTTCCAGTTCCAGCTGATGCCAGTTTAAGTGCAAAACTTGTAACAGTGAATTACACATTTGGGGTTTTATTCCAAAAACAGTCTATTTAGAAGCAAATGCTTAAAATATCAATCTTTCAGGATACTGACTACTGTAAGTAGTGCATAGCAGGTGCACACCTCAAATCCAGTTTTTCCAGTCCTGTTCATTATCACCACTAAAAAACCTGCTTTTTTTTCTATTTTCTGCATTTAATATAATTTTCTAGAATATCCCCATATAGATCACGCTTCACATGATCTCTTCCCATAACTCTAGCTATCCTCATTCCCCTTTTTATGTTTATAACTACAACACATATTTTTAAGTGTTCATCTAATTTTCTGAAGAATTGAAGAAAAGAAAATAAGCAAAACATTGCAGAACTAGAGAATATTAATCTGTTTAAAAAACTGGCATTGATAACATTTCTGATCTAGTTGTATTAAAAAGCATTTAAAAAAAAGTATTATAGCTTGTTGTTTGTCTTTCCTTGCATTTCCAGGGCTGTTTATGTGTGAATTTCCTGAAATAAAATGACAAAATATGAGCTTTTTCAATTAACTTTTCAATGCTAATATTCTTTAAAAATAGATTAATTAATAAATTATAAAAGAAGGGGATATATACATGGCTACAATAATCATTGTGCAGTATCATGCATTGTGATGAGATGTTCTGCAAATCGAAGAAAAAACAAAAAGCCTTCTGGAGAATATCTGTTGAAATGCTCTCCCAAGGGTACACACATTTATGAAAAAAACAGCACACAGTGGCAGACAGAACATTTTCTCATTATTTTCTCCCCTGAGAGGTAAGACACCAGAGGGATGCAAGTGGTGATTCTCCTTCCTTTCCTATTACTTATGTTCATGGTTCCAAGAAAAGCTTTCTTTCCCGGTAGTCAAATGTAGCTGTCAAAGGAAGGTAAGATCACACCACAGCTAACATCCCAAAAAAGTTGTAAGATGCAATGTAATGGATCTTCTAAATGATGTAAAATAGTGTGTCATAGAAATCTGAACACCACATTTTCCTATTTTAGGAAGCTCAGTACTTTTCACAGTTCTTCAAAACCAAAATATATATTATAGTAGGAATGTGTGCTAGTATCCTACAGAGATGATGGGAAAAACTTTCAAGACTGTGTACAAAGTCTAAGAAGACTATTAATAAACAATGAGGTTTTATAATTCCTGCGACACCAAAAGAAAATAATTGCTCTATGGAGAAAAACCACCCAAATAATAGCAGTAAGCCAGATCAGAGAGCTTTCCTGTGACTCGATGTGCATGCTTCAGCAATGCTCCTTTAAAAGTGTCCCTGGTAGGAGCCCAGAATGTTTTTTTTCTCTTGTATTAAAAAAAGGGAAAAAAAAGGAAAAAAAAAAAAGAAAAAAAAAGGAAGAAGTACTAGAAGAAAACTTGCAACTAAAACATTCAGAATCACTTGGAATATGTGCCTTATGAAAAAAATATATACTTATATTTTTATTTTTATATAGTGTTAGTCCATTCCACAAGAAAATATAATTGAATGCACTGCTAAGAAACCCTCATTTGGTCTCAGTTAATAGTTATCTCTGCCAAAGAACAAACATATAGTCATATTTTTCTATTTACCTAAACAGCAATAGAAGGCCATAAAAATATTCAGATATTCTGTAACGATAGGGTGTAGAATATCTCAGAGCTTAAATTATTTCAATCCAGCAGCACGTCATTCAAGTTCTACTTTCAAATAACCAAAAGTGCAAATGGAGATAAAAAATTCTTTGTTGAAGTATTTAAGTCTTTTGTCATTGTTGCTTTATCAAGAAAATATGAGGGAGAAAAAGGAAAAAAAAAATCTAATTCCTTCTTACTGCCTGCAAACCATATGTCTCTCTGCTGAAGTAATAAAAATACATTGTTATAAGTGTATAGTAAGAACAAAGGAAAAAAGGTTAGACTAATTTTTTTTTTAAGTTTCAGTGAGGCCTTAAAATTAAATCAGAAGAAGATTCATATTCTGAGGGAACCGGTCTACTTTACTTTATATTGCAGCTCAGCTCTTAGACAATTAAATTGTCTGCAAACATTCCATTGAATAAAAAAAAAAAAAAAACAGAGGATAGTGTGTCTGAAGTTAATGTTGATTAAAGTAGGAAAAAATATTTAAAGAAAAGGAAATAAAATTTTAACTTACCAGCTTGACCAAGTGTATACTCCTGATATCTTGTTCCTATTCTGTTTGTGGCTGTACAATTATACCGTCCAAAATCACTGTCAGACGTGGGAGCAATCTTTAAAATGAATACACTTTGTAAATATTATTTGCTAATTAAATCTATATTTTTTTAAAATCATAAATTCAAGTATTCAAGTAATTCCTTAACCAATATGCAGATGTGTTCTGACTTCAACATATCTAGTATATTCTCCAAATAGAGACCTATATACACATTTCTTCATGTTTGACTCCCCCTTCTCAACTTCAAATGAGGAAATCTGATAGTGGAAAATAGTGACATTGTTCATCTTTATAATTTCACCCTTAAACAATAATTTAAAAAACAACAAAATCAAAAACTAATAAACTTTTTGTAGATACCAAGCACTTACCAGTCAGTCACTTTAATTTTCAGTCTTAACTTGACAGTTTAGTTTTATATCTATTTATGATTTTTTTTTTTTTTACTTCCAAGAAATGCAAATTATATTTTTGTCGGGTGCGATTGGAAAACTGAGCATAAGCCATTCAAATAAGTTTTATTTTCTAACTACTCAAAAGAAATGTGTAGATAGATCAGTTAATATATAGTTGTTTGGTTTTTTGTTCCTTTTTTAGGAGTGTTACTTATTAAATTGTAGGTTTTAGCTTTAAACACACTCTACTGTACTCACAGTGCTGCCAAACTGAGGACAAAATTATATTCTGCCACCACACTGATTTCCATTTGAAGTCTTACCTCTAGAATCAGCTTTCTTCCTGTACTGTAGGTCTTCAAATGAGTGGTATTTTTTACAGGTAAAACTAATTTTCCTCTTTTCCACTGAACTGAGGCAGACGGATTTGCAAGCACTTCACAGCTTATATTGATGGGATTGCCTTCCCAAGAGTAATAAATGGTTTGATTTGACACGAATGTTGGAGCATCTGGAAAGAGGAAGGAATGCACAAGCTCATTAACTGGTTTAGTAAAACAAGAAGTTTACCCATATCCAAGCTTTCACATCCACAGAGAAATTTCAATTGATTGTTGTGTCAGTTTACTACGGAACATGGAAGTAATGTTTGTTGGGCTTGAGTTTGTTGGGCTTTTATCTTGGTAAGTTCCTCCTCTCATAAACAGTTTCAGCTGAAGTTCCCGGGAAAGAGAATACCTGTTAAATACATTCATTATTAAGCAATCACAGGCCCTTGAAAGACACTCTCTCAGAAATGAAGAAGAGTGTTTCCTCTTAAGGATGACAAACTCTTCAGCCAGACTCTTGTATGACAAAGGGAGGTGACCCAAAACATATATTGTCTGTTCATGTGCTGATTTTATAGTGTCTTCTTTTGCTATGGAGAAATTACATTCACTCCTCAAATTTTCTTGTGCTATGGCTTCACCCATTTCTGACTGCAACTTTATTATACTTTATGAAATCTTTCTAAAGAGGGGTGTTCATGTGTGGAAACAAAACTTTAAAAAAGAGCAAAATAATACCAAAAATGTTACAATGTATTCTACCTACTGTAAAAAAAAAAAAATATTGTGCATACATTATTTAGGACAATCTTTATATCAGTTTCTTATGAAATTATAAAGCTACAGCCAAGTAAAAAGATGGTATTTTTTCTTACAAACCTGACTGGTTTGTAAGAAATGGCTGCATTAAACACATACCAAACACTGAGTCTGACACAGAGGAATTTGCTGGTTTGCAACCTAGCTGTGGATCTTCAGACCACAGTGCCACTAAGTGACAAGACTTATCTCTTCCACTCGCTGTGTCTCTGGAGAGCAAGAAGTTTAGTGATCTCTATAAAACGAGAGGGAGTAGCCTTTTCCCTCTTCTTCTTCTGTCTTGGGCAAAGAGTGTTTTTATTATACCAAATGTTGATCTGTGTTATTTCCTAATTTTATCATTATCTTTAACAGTGTTAAAAAAAATTTCTTTATTCAAGGAAACTCCCTTAGTGGTTTAATTCCAAAAGAGAATTATCAGTTACAGCTGTTGCAATGATATCTCTTTTAATAGCTAATATACATATAGATATATATTTGTTTTGATAAACAGCTCCTAAATGTTTCCATATGTTCTCTGGAAAATCTATTTTAGTCCTCTCACATATAGCTTAGTATTAGGCAAGAAAATTCCTAATAGGTCTATCAGAGACCAGAATTGAGCATCTTTAGTATGAAGTAAAATTTAGCTTCAGGAATGGTTAAAAACAATGGGGTTTTTCTTCTTCTTCTTTTTTTTTTTTTTTTTTTTTTAAGAGCACATTTT
>VXBB01000008.1:77119-94133 GCA_013399915.1 Illadopsis cleaveri | reverse complement strand
TTTTTTTTTTTCCCTTGAAGTGCACATTTTTAACTTCTTCCTGTTTGCCTCTGTCAAAAAGCATAACTTTTTGATGACATATGCTGCTGCTGCATGCAGGCATTCAGGCTTTGAGCAAAAAGAACTGTTATCAATAGAAGTTTTAAAGCACAGATCAAAGCTGCTACATTGCTCAAGGCCAGTGGCATCTCCTTTAATAACTGCTCAGCCCTTATTTTTGTAGCAAAACAAGCATTTTCATCTAAATAAGTAAAGCTTGCCTCGCTATGAATTTATTTACGAGACACAGGAGCTCATCTTTCTGCTCCAAGAGTTTTAATAAGTAATTCTAGTGATCTTGACTTTCACATACCTTTAAATACCCCATATTTCAGCAGCTAAACAGTTTAATGCAAAGAACAGACTATCAAAGAGTCTTCAGAGTGTGACATCTCACACTAGTGGAGAATATGAAGAAAAAACCAAACTGCATAAGTGTGTTTTATGGTTAGCTATGGTCAGGAATCTCAGAACACTAAGGCTGAGAGCCTTGGCTTTTCCTCCAGAAATGAAGTTCATGGTGGGAATCACTTGTAGGAAAACTGTACAAACTTATTTCTGCATGTTCAGTAGATGGATCAACAGCAGGTTCAACAAATAGATTGGAAATCTCATTAGAGCCTTGGTGAGGTTCCAGATGTGGTTATTTCACAAATTTTATGTAAGCACTGCCTTTCAATGTGCAATTTTTCAAAGTAAGTTCACTACATTTATGAACACTGGCATTGTTGGAATTCCTGTCTCTTTCCTGCTGCAAGGTCAGGGCAAATAGAACTCAGGAGATATTGTTTTTGAAGTCTCACTCTGAAATTTATTATCCTTATCTATTACAAACTCACAAGATGTGAGCTCTCTCTAACAAATTGAGAAAGTGAGCTAAAATGGTGTCTATTCAAGGCTATTTAAGTCTCAATTATCCAATAAACAGTTGACATCTATATTATTTATGCTTCTAATCAAATTATGATCATATGAAACCCTCAATGCAGACATCTTTCACCCAATTAGAGAAAACCACCCAGATTTGTAATGAAGAAGGAAGAGGAAGGTGCAAAAAGACAACTAATCCACTCCCAAAGTTCTCCATCTTGGCTCCCATATATCACCATACACTAAAATCCCAAATCTAAGTTTTTCACCCTGTGAGACTATCCAGACTATCTAAACTACACATACACTGCTTCTGTGCTATCACTGAATTTTTGAAGCCTTTTCCAAGGTCTCAGGTCAAATGAGGTGATTACTTGAGGGTTGGCATCCTTCAATTCAGAAAGCTTGAAATTTTCAGCCTTCAGAGCTCCAAAATGGCATGAATGTTGAAGATTAAAAGTTACTCTGAATCTGTGAAATCCTCCTTCCTAGATAACATTATGGTTTGCTGCTCAATACACATGTGGCAAACTCATATCGTATCTTAAGACTTACAAGTGAAAAAGTAGTGTACACTTCTATATTGCTGATAAAAGCATTTAAGACAATAGGGACTTCCAATTCAGCCTTGTCTCTCTTCTAAAGGTAGATTTTGGATGCCCCTACTATCTATTTGTTGATACATTTAAAGAATAGATGAGTATGAACTGCCATCTGTAAAATGCAGACAGATGAGTATGAACTGCCATACTGTAAAACTACAAGTATTAATAGCCATAAACACAAAATAGGACTAAAAGTCTGTCAAATAGGACTAAAAGTCTGTCAAATAAAGATATATCCTGAAATAAACAACTCACAATGATAAAGCATTCCCCTCAAGAAAGAGCTTTGTAATTCTCTCTCAAAAAGCCTGTGTAAAAAGGCTTTGCAGCCATTTCCCCAGCAGTCAAGAGCTCTAATATACAAAAAGAAGAGGACTGTGCTAATGACTTGATTCAGAGAAATTATCTTAAGATAGGTGATTTTTGATTTCCGAGTCAGGAACAGGTTAAGATGCCTGGAGTGATCTTTTACAAGAAGAATATAATTCTGGAAATAATTTTCTTTTTAGAGTACAAATAAAAGCTAATTTACATTTCTTATGAAACTAAAAAATTGATTTGGAAGGGAATAATTTGTTGATAAAGAGAACTTGTTTTTTTTGTATGCTCATCATCACTAACTGCTGTCTAGTATGCTTAAATGGTTACAGAATTAGTATTTATTTAAACATAAATACACATTCTGTTTAATAGAAAATAATCACGAAAAATAACAAACCTTAAAGCCAAGTCTTTGAAAACAGACGTCTGACTATTTTTGTTTACAAAACCTTACCCCATCAGTTTTATAAAATAACTAACAAACAAATTACCTTAATAATCAGAATATTTATCAAAAACGTCTGTCAACTGAAAATGTAGTAAAACCAAATAGAAATGAGAAGGTGGTACTATGCAAGGATCTTTAAATGCAATATATGTGTTGTTTTAAAAAATAAAAGATTCAGTGGAAATCAGTTAGAAAATTAGAACCATTACAAATAATAATGTGCTCTGCTTAGCTTCTATGTAACTGCGAAATAATTTACACCTGACAAAATTGAACGCAGGGTGCAAATGAATNAAAAAAAAAATCTTCCTAAAATCTTATTTCTAATAACTCTCAGTTTAAAACTATTGTCCTTATGCTATCACTACATATAAAAAGTCTCTCTTAAAAGCCCCCTTTGCACATGGAAAAGCTGCAAATGTCTCCTTGGAGCCTTCTCTTCTCCAGGCTTATCAACATCAACTCTCTCAAGCTGTGTCCTTAGCTGAGCTGCTCCAGCACTCTGATCACCTTCATGGCCCTCACCTNAAAAAAAAAAAAAAAGACCCTGATGGTATTCCTTATATCTGAACTTTTAGCACTTTACTGAAAACAAAACAAATAAAACCTCCAAAACTGNTGCTCCAGCAAGTCCATGTCTTTCTTGTATTTGGTGTCCCAGAGGTGGATGCTACACTGCAGGTGGGGGTCTCACAAAAGGTGGGTAGAGGGGTAGAACCACTCATCTCGCCCTGCTGGCTACAGGGCTTTGGATACAGTTCAGGATGTGATAAAGTTCATAAGGTTTTAAGGTTCAACTATGAAAGATTGAATATTATTTTGGAGTGATGAGGCAATCCAAATGAAAAAGATGCCTTGAAGGAACAAAGACTATACCAAAAACATATAAAACTGAACCAAACTATTCTATGTGTGTAGGACTCTGTAAGAAATTATAAATTTAGAATGGCATTTTAGAGTGGTTAATGTTATGGCACCAGCATCAGCTTAACTCAAGTTGATCATTATCCCAAGCAAGAGAGAAACCAATAGGTTGGCACTCCAATTAGAATGAGCTCTGGATAACCTGTGTAAGACGATTTTTAAAGAGAAGCAAATTCTGACCTGAAAGCTGTCTCTAGCATTTAGATATCCTTGTTAGTTACAATGTCCAGGAACAGTGATTCAAGAATAGACTAATACATCACCTGCCTTGTCTAAAAAGCAATTAAATTAAGGACGACAAAGATCCAGGTCTGGTGTATGTTTTGTGTCATACACAAAATTAGATACAGCAAATTACCTGATTCAGTACATGTGTCCAGGCAACTATAATGGAAAACTGGTGAGCAGAATCCGATTTGCACTTCTTAATTTAAGAACATAGGTTTTCAAACCTTTTGGCTATTTGTTCCCTTGAAACATATTATAAAAATATGACAGATTGTCAGGTCTAAGACTGTGGGACATTTCCTACAGTGTATTATTGGAAGCCTCGCTCTAAAATGATTAATGTTGGCATAAGTTTCCCATCATCAAGGACTTTAATAAACCACATCCTCTGGCAAATCTAGTCCTGTCCTTGCCATCGATCCTGTAAAAGTGCCTCAATTTTTTGTAACTCTGCCACAATTTAGTTAAGAGCCATCTATCTTTCTCTTGCATTTTCTCCCTCTTGCTTTTTTCAATAGTTAATGTTTTAAAATTAATAGCTCTTCCTTGGATACGAAGCAGAAGAACCTCCATCACAGACAAGTACAATAACTGTCACATATTCATTTGCAAGAAGAAATAATATTAGAAATACTTCAAAAATGTGGTTAGTTGACTCTATTTTAATCGATAATCATTCTTAAAAGGAAGACAGGAATTGGATAACTTCAGGTTTACTAACTTTCATATTACTGCTACTATCACAATCATGTGGCTGTAAGGAAAAACATCCAAGACCCACATAGGAAGTTTCCAAACAGAAAAGCAAATGAAACTCATCATATATTGGTTTTAAATTGCCATTATTATTAGCTAAAACCAGAGGCATCTTTTTTTGCAGAATCCAACCCATGATTTCAAAAGTCTTGAGAGGTAGCAAGTACAGAAAACACCACACTTTCTGTAAGACTTTCTTTTCCAGATGCCTTAAATTTTATCTTCATGTTTTTCAGATTCTGTGCTGCCTAGGTGTGCAGCTCTGAGCCTCATATTAAGTGTTAGTGAACTCTCTTCACAGAGCAGGTAGACAAAACAAACCCTTTTCCTGATGAAGATCAAGGACAATGGTTACAAGTTTTCAGGCCCAAAAGCATAAACAACGGTGGACTGAAGAGAGAAAACAAGAAGGATGGGACTTCATAATCTGAAGCTGTAATTGGACACCTAAACCCAATATGTAAATGGACCAAAATTTATAAAAGTGTGAAACCTCGGGACCAGTTGTTCCATTTTGTGACCATTTTGGGTTCATCTTGGGAGTAGCCCTGGCCAGGCTCTTGTTCTGTCCAAAGTGTAGCCTTAAAGGCCTTTTAATAAATATCTACTTTGTTCTCTATCTCTGTCCAGTCTCTGTTCCAGGCCAGCCTTCCCAAGCTATCATCCCCTGTTCCATTCTCTTGGTTCCTCTCAAAATTCATTACAATATGACATTGATATTCAACAGTATGATGTATTATTGACTGATTCTAGATTTATGAATAGTAAGAGCCCCCTCCTACTGGCAAGCAGCACTAGTTTCTGGAAACCTTGACTAGGATATTATTTTTAATATTCAAACACCATACCAATTGCTCCATTTCCATGAGATACTTCCTGCCAGCTGCAAAGCATGTTGATAATTGCACATTACATAATGATGGGCAATGAATGCATGTATGACTCAGGTGCTTGGTGCTGCCAGAGATGCAGAAATTCTTTTTTCTATTTTTCTATTTTTCTTTGAATTTCACTTGATATTAAAGAATTGTATTTGTTTTTACTTTAAAAAAAAAATACAAAAGCCAAACTAAAGCCGCAAGAAATTTTAATTTCATAGAAATCTCTCCTTTGAATTGATACATCTTTCTAAAATTACCTAAACTAGTTTAAATTAGAAGAAGAAATTATAAAGGAAACATAGCTAGGGAAAACAAGCAGTCTGCTACCAGTGATGTATAAAATATACTGTTTGGATACGTCTATTAATCATTCTATAAGCCTGTAAATAACCAACACTGGCCATCAGATCTAGGACAGGAAGACTCCCCCTACGGATCCATTACACTAGCAGCAATTTTCATTTTAGTAACAAAATTACCAGGTGCTGCCAATTGTTAACATATTATTTTCAAATGGTGCCAATTTGTACCAAATTTTCACTTGTTGTATTATTCCAGGACAGAATTACTGGAATGTTTTATTATGGTCTGACTTCTCCATCAAATATTAGATCACATAATCGTCTTACAGGCAGAGGTGAAAAACTGCCATGTTTTTCTCCAACCAAGATCCTAACCCCATCTTTCTTCCTGTCCTACATGTCACATTTTCAGAACAAAATCCAGTCTTTACCTTCTACATTTTCCTATCTGTCACCCTTATCTCCACAACATGCCTCCTTATTGATTTTATCCCTCCATTCCCTAATATCTGTCTCTCTCTCACACATTCCCAAATCATATTAGTTGCTGTATGGAGAAGGAGTCTTAGCCTTCCCATGTCTTTATTTAATTTTGGCATGCAGTGCTGTCCAGAAAGCAACAAATAAAATCTCTGAAAACTTGTTTTGTTCAAGTTTCAAATTTCAGCACCACACATCATATCACCTGATTATTTTTTTCATAACACTCAGATGCCTTGATTCTGCTTTAAAGCATCTGTCTCAGAGGTATAAAAAGGGAAAAGGCCATGCTTTGCTTTTTTTTTTTTTCATTCACAGGTCATCAGTGTGTAATATAAATTACATTTTATATAGTATGAAAATACTTGTGAAACCATTTAAAATTTATCACATTAATTACCAGTGTAAATATTTTAACTTTTCAGCATGTAAGACCAACTCACAGTGTAGAACCATGCTCAAGGAAGCAACAGAAAATTCTTCCTTGGTTTCTTTTTTCTACCTTTACTTTTCACAACTGTGAAAAGTATGCATATGCGAAAATTTATGACAGTAAGAAAAGATATTAAGGCATATATATCCATTAATAACTAAATTATTAGAAACAAACAAAAATAAACACCAAATTATTTTATTCTTTTCAAAATTGTGTTCTTCTATTAAGAGAAAAGTAGCTAACATTGTTACAAATATACTTTAAATGATAGCAAATAAATTGCAAGATTAACCAAATCATGTAGTAGGGAGCTCTGCTCAGTAAAAAAATTTGAGAAATTTCTAATATGAATATCATGTTTAACAGGCTCTTAACATACATTTAAGCAAAAGGTTTTTAGGATGGAATTTTTCTGTCAAAGTATTTTTACAGCTTTTTGGGCTAAATAATAGGTAGATTTACTATATAGATGAATAAATTCTCTATTTTACCACACTGTTGTAATATCAGAAAAAGACAGTGGATACATTCAACTCTGCTTCACTATGGGAATTTTGGTTTTGGAAACTGACATTATGTGATAAACCTCATCTTTTTCAGAGAATTCAACTTTCTTATCCCCTTGAAGTCACTGCAATGGCATGCAAAACTTCCTTTTGTGCAAGTGCACAAGTGCAAAGAAGGAAAATGCTAAATCCTACAACTGACATTCATAATATGCCAAAATTATCACACTCATTCCGTGATGTTAAAGGTTGACCTTTTCCATCTTTGCTTTCTCATTTTAACCTATAAATTTGACAGGAAGAAATGTAACTAAGACCAATAGTATTTTATTAGAAAAGATGGATTTTTTTCTATTTCAATATTTTGTTTCCCTTGATTTGTTTTTCCTGTAATTTGTTTGTTTCCTGGGCCATATGACTGTATTTATTAGTGTTGTTTTCTGGCTGTGATGATAGGATAGAGTTGGGTCTTCATGACTAATGGGTGAAGGGAAGGTGTAAAGAAGACAGGTTTTTTCAGTGGTGTCCAGTGACAGGAAAGCAGCAATGCCTTCCAATTTCAACCAATCTGTGATTTTGTGAGTAGTGATGGGATGTTGCTGCAGTGATTTCTTTTAACAGAAACCAAATCCAAATTATGAACTGTTTGAATTTATCATGATTTGTGATAGCATTAGGCAGCTGGAACTTTTGTGACATTTATCACAAGGTTTCCCAGAGAAGTTGTGGATGATCCATGGATGGAAGTGTTCAAGGCTAGTTTGGAGGTGCTCTGAGCAACTTGGTCTAGTGGAACTTGTCCCTGCCCATGGCACAGGGGTTAGAACTGGATGACCTTTAAGACTGCCTCCAAACCAAACTGTTCTATGATTCTGTGATAACATTTGTGATGTCTTGTATGCAGTAGTAACACTTTCACCAATTGAAAACCTTTCCTCCTTGAAGGTAAATACAATTTGGAGCTCAATCTGCTGAATTCAGTTTTAAGAAATGTTGTATTTTTTTTTTTTTGTAAAGACATAAAATAAAATAGCATGAATCCAAAGCATTGTCCTCAACTGCAGTGCAATACACCTAACACACAACAAAACAAAAGAATAATCAATTCACGAAACCAAGTTCAGTACTGCAACAGTAATGAGGTTGGTTTCAAATTGGAAAAGACTGCTATTGATAAGCAATGCAATAGTATAGCAAACACTGCACAGTTTTCTTTACAGATTTAATAATCATGCTGCATGATTATTTTCATTTTTACCACTCAAAGTTGGTACTTAACTAACAAGGAATAAAACTACAAAAATCATGTTTGGACGAAAAGCAGTATTAAGAAAATCTTCATATCCCTGGAAGATACTATAAATTATTTAAATGCATTTTTTTTTGAAATTGCTTTCTAAAAATCATTTTTACCAACTGATCTCATACAAAAATGTACCACGTTACTCAATGTAATCTATTTGTCACAGATGATTCTATCTCAAAACATTACTCTGAGTACTGTGAGGAAACAGGCATTTTTCAGCCACCCAGCATATCTAATAGCTGCGGTATCAGTATTGAAATTGAGAGGTGTAACTAAAATAGTGATGTGAAAACTGGTAATTTCAGCTAAAAAGGCTTCTCAGTCAGGGTGCTTCCTGGATAGTGTATGGGAAAACAGAATTTTCCAAAGGACATAGCTCAATGCCTTTTCCCTGGTAAAAGGAGTATTGTCCAAAGGAATTTGCACCTGGTGATACAGAGCAGTCAGAAACAGTAGCATCTTACACAGTGTGTGCTCCTGGGAGGACAAAATTAAGTGAGGGCTGTGAAAACTTCCGACAGGTTAATGACAGTTTGAACGCAATGAAGGGAAAACTGTAAGGGCACATAGAGAGTCTTTCAAAGACCATAAACGTTGTTCATCATTGGCTTGTTTACAGCTTTTCCAGCTTAGTAATGATGTCAGGGCACCCTAACTAAGAATAAAACTGTGGTGAAAGATGATCCAGCACATCAAACATGTAAAAATTAAGATTTTTCCTCATTGCTAATTATGCACTGAAAAATTCATGAAACTCAAGACCTAATGTGTTCTCTCATCACAATTTTTCTTTTAGCCAGATCTGTATAATGCTTTTAAAAACAAAAAATACCACAAAGAAATGTGAACATTTGTGTAGGAAAACTGACTTTGAGAGACACCTGATATTATATGTAAGATCATTATATGTAAGTTATAATTCACTAGGGTTTATATATTTAAATTCCTCAAGCTGTCTTGAAAACCTCATCTTAGCATACAGCCTGCTTTATCTTTTTTGTGTATTTCTCTAATGCTTCAACTTAAAAAATATAGTTATTTCTCTATGATAAATATGTAGATAATAACTATAGACACATCTTAATACCCAATACATATCATATATTTCACTACATAGGAACTTTTCAATTGATTATTTCTTATTACTCTCATCAAATACACACCAGGTTTCATATTTAAAATAAATTTTTGCAGTTAATGAAATCCATTAATAAATAATATTTGAAAATGGTATTTCATTTTGATGTAATTTTGATTTACATTTCATGCTTTATACAGGGAAAATTAAACATAACTACACACAAAGACGACTTTGTAGCAAGAAGTCCTTAAAAATGCCCCCTAGTTCCCTGCAATTCATGTCTGCCCAGCATTTCTTTCAGATAAAAGTCAGGGTTAAATGTGCTCAGTTGGTATCAAACCTGATAATCTCTTCCTGTCCTGGAGAACTGCTTTTATCACCAGGGGCAACCCCAACGGAGAACAGGGATAAAGCACGGAAATTCTGTGCAATCCTACTGTCAGTGTAAATCTCTGGCAGGGGTCAGTAAGTAAAAGGATGAGGCAGTGACACCAGAGCACTCTGTGCCTTCATTAGGCCCGTTTGACTGAGGTGGCATTTAAGGATGGGATGGAAGCAGTTTCCTCTCCTGACTACACAGATTGTCAAATACATTAAAACATAAAGAAAAAATGCTGCAATTTTGTTACTAACTTACAGAAAGGCATTGATGCATTGTTTACTTCCATCTAGAAACTCAAGAGCAATGCCAAAAATTAAGTCCTGTTTATCTATTTATACTTTAATTTTAAAATAGTTGTTGGGGGTTTATATGAGACTATTATTAAAGATAATTAACATCTCTATTAAAATGGCTAAAATGCAAGAGTGAGCCATACCTGAATAATTTCTTCTCAAAACCTGTTTGAGAAGAGAATAAAACCAAACTAATGGAAGAGAAAAAATTAAAATATTCTGAAGGGTTTAATAAAATTTTTAAAATGAAAATTTGGGGGAAAAAAATGCAAAAGTCCTGATAGCACTGTTTGTAGTAGCAATTAGTGTGCTGAAGAAATGCCACTTGCAAAATATTACAAGGAGAATCAAATCTATTTGATACTGTCTTCACAGTATCCTCCCAATGGAATCCTCCCATTTTTAATAGTTCACTACAAAAATATAAATTAGTTGTTTAGTTTTGGAACCTGAATCTTTTGCTGAAATCCCCTACCCTGCAACTTATGAAGTCTTGTAACTGGAATGACAGATAACCATGACACTGCCTCATGTAGGAAGATGGTGAGGGTAGGACTGTCAGAGCTTAGGACAACCCAGCAGCGGATGGAAATGGGGGCAAGGAGGTGCTGAAAGATTCTTTGCTGTTCTGTTACAGAAGTTTATGGCAGAGGCCAGATTGATGGCAGATGAGGCTGGAAAGAGGCACTTCCTCCTGGGGACATTGTTTTAAAGAAAAGGAGAATTCTTTTCCATTAAATGTTTTCTTTCCTGGGCAAGACAAGTAATATTTGAAGCTCATATACCAGTGCAAAGTTATTTGCAAAGGAAAGCAAAAAATTTCTCTGAGTCATCAACCAGAATATGAAACAGACCTATATTGTGTCACCCCAGAAATACTTGCTTTGCAGCATGAAACTACTTGACTTAAAGGAATTGAGGCAAATTGTATTTCTGTTAGTCAAACAACACCTGGGCTGAAAAAGAAAAAAAAAAAAAATTGGGTTAAAGCTCACTATCAATTGAGTATTTAAAACTTAAAACTCCAGTTTTAGAAATATCATGATAAAAATCTTCTATTATACATTAAAAGTAATCATTACAACGTGTGACTCCTCTGATGGTAGAATAATATTACCATGTTCTTTATAAACTGTGTTTCCTCAGAGTATTTTAGAACCATAGAAAATTTTATGCTGTATCAAAAAATTTGTTCCAAGGCATAAGTTCAGACTTTAAGTTATTCCATTTTCTTATATATTATATTTGATTGTTCCAACACATATTCAAAATTAATTCTGCCATACCATAAAAAGATTATTCTACTTTTAAATTCTTTCCATCTCTTCTAAAACTTTCACCTTGAAAGTTGTCTTAGGTTATAATAATGTACTGTATCAATGCAGAGGTTTTATTATGCCCTCTGGTATGAAATCTGTACTGCTAATAAATTCTTAAGTTTCAAATGTTCACATTTCATAACATGTAGTGCAACATATCTCTCTCTTCTGAATACAAAGTATATTAATATTTAATGTTAAAATATAGAGGCAACACAGCCCTAATCAAACCATGTATTTCCTATGATGTGGAGAGTTGGCAGGAATTTAAAGAAACTTCACTTAATTTTCATTTTTATCTAGGGTTTTTTTGGTTTTTTTTCCCTTTACATACATATAAAAAGTTATTATTGGGCACATTAAAGAAAACAAATATACCAAGTTAGGATTTACTTCTTAGGTCTTCTGGCTTGGCAAACCTCTCCATTCCTAACACCTAAAAATTCTTTTGATCATTCCCCATTTTTCTTTCAGATTTATATTCTATGCCACAATGCAATGCTTCCCTGCCAAAAAGAGAACACACAACTGTAGTGAAAGCACTTTCAGAACTCCTCAGGAAATCACTCCATGGTTTGCAATCATTACTTTTATTTCTGTGCCACAGAATCCTATTCCAGCTTTTATCTTCCCTCTGGAAAGAATTTTTCTGTTCAAAGACTCAGTTCAAACAGGTTCATGCAAACTCTATTGGAGATATAAAATAATTGTATCTAGAAATTTCTAGATAAATGGAGCAACAATGAAATAAAAAAGAAGGATATTTTTGCTTGCTTTCATTTTTTTTTAAGACCTTTGCTTGTGAATTTGAAGAACAATTTGAAGAAGCAATTACCCAATTAATTTTTTTATATATTTTAGATTTATATCCTCTGATTGGCATCTTAAACATCAGCCTCTTCTAAACAAAAATAATCTGCTTTCCTCCTGGATAAAATGCAAGAGCTTGGAATAAAGACAATCTCTAAAAGAGACTGTAACAAACATGATAACTCCAGGAGGGGTTGTAATTGTGGCTAGAGACCTTTTCAGGATTAGTAAATCAGAAGACTCAGAAACAAAAAAGAATCTTTGTTGAATCTTAGAAGGTTAAGCTCAATACTTAGCTGGTGCTCAAATCAGTCCTCACTTCATCCCACTGAATACTTTTCATTCCCAGCAGTCTCAGCTAGCCCAGAGATTTGAAGTTATTAAGCTTAGTCTTAAGTTAATGGAAAATAACACTGTAATATAATTTCAGAAGAAATCCTGTCCTGCTTAAGTCACCAACACACCAACAATGGTCTTGTTAACTTCAGAAAAGACAGGATACTTCAACAGAGTAACGAACTACAGGACATGCTTTCTTCATTTATGCAAGTTTAATCATGAATTACCATGAAAAAAATGACCTTCCATTAAGAATGTACTTTTTTTTTTTTTCTTTCTTTTAAAACAAATTTAAAAGAGAAAACAAAATATTAGAACTTACATTCAATATCAAGGTACATGCTCTTTTGGTGCCCACCAATTCTACTTGCCGCTTCACAGTCATATCTCCCTGAATCTGACAACTTCACATCTTTAATATGCAGTGACGATTTTCCATGCTGCCCTTTGACTTCTATGCGGCCATCTGGGCTCTGTTTACATTGATTCAGGAAAAAAGAAGGTTTTATATATTTATATATGTATGTCAATGGAGAATTTATATATTAAACAGTACTGATAAGAATGACTGAAAGCATCTCTTCACCTATGGTGAAGTTATTACTGACAGCTAAGCAACTTCTAAATTTTCCAAATAAATAAAAAAAATATAGAAAAACATGTTCTCTTTCCAGGCAGTATAATGAAAGGACTAAGTACATGCTTAAAGGAACATTGCCAAGGGAAACCACAAAACGTATCAAATTATGACAGCAATAGTGAACTGAATACTCAAAACTACTTTATTATCTCACTCAGTGTTCTGTTGCTGTTAAGAGAAATGCATGGCTGCAACGCTTATATCTCAGATTACACACAGCATTATCTCTGGTCCTTACAACTGCAGCTGTAAAACTGAAGTAATGCCTTGGAAAACAAACAAATCCCAGAATCTCACAACTGTTAAAAAAAAACTTGAACCATAAATGCAACTAGAATTTTTGGATTTCAATTCCTTTGCATTCCATGGAACAGGCAAGGAAGAAAAATGAATGCTGCTGCTTTCAATTTTCTAGAACATAAATTTTATGAAAACCCTTATCTGTAATGACCCTCCTTCCATCCCTCCCCTAAAAATTATGTGAATTTAAAGGGTATACAAATATTAGGCAAAACTAAATAAAATGAAGAAAATGTCCTCTTCTTGATGCTTCAAACTTCATGAAGTATTATGCCTGAGGAAAAAGAAGTTATTTTCTTCAGCTCTTTACTCATAGAATCATACAATACTTTGGGTTGGAAAGGACCTTCAAATCTAATCTCATTCTAACCCCCCTGCCTGGGCAGGGACACCTTCCACCAGACCAGGTTGCTCAGAGTCCCATCCAACCATGCCTTGAACATTTCCAGGGGTGGGGCATCTATGGTTTCTCTGAGAAACCTTTGGGAAATCTGCTGTACTTTTTCATCTAACCTTTTTTGTTTAAGGGAAAAAACTCCAAACGTGATTAAAAATACTGATATTAACCTACATTTGTTATAGTAAAGTGGAAAAGGGACGAAAACACAGTAACTATATCACTGCATGACATAAAACTGGAAGCAGATTTTTATGTTCAATTCTGTAACACACTCTCTCAAGTTTACTGCATATTACACTCCATACTCACCAAGTGGCAGCCGATGTTTAAGTGGCTGAGCTTTTAACTCAGTACAATTGTACCTTGACATAATAAAGGAAATATGCCACAATTTAGACCTTAAAATATTTGATGTAAAGCAGTCAAATGAAGCATGATGTTTATCATGATTTCTATAAAAAAAAGTACTCTGATCCTATGTGAGAATCCAAGTAGACTGAATTTTGTTTCCTGTGAAAACAACTCAGCATAGGTACATAAATTAAAGTTCTTGAATTCTAACCCAGGAGCCAACATAAATCTGTTTGGATTGGTAAAAATTAGCAACTTATNATTAAAGTTCTTGAATTCTAACCCAGGAACCAACATAAATCTGTTTGGATTAGCAACTTAGACCACTTAGCTATCAATTTTAATACTCAAAATTCTATTTCCACAATATGCTCAAAAAAGGAAAATAAAAGTTATGATGCTGCTAGTAAACATGTTACAGCATGAACATGAGCATGAACATCGTAGCTTTTGGAAGGAATTCCTCGGCTAATTAGAATACAATTTCTTTAAAACAAAACATTAAGTTGTTTTCTAATTTCTGATATAAAGTCATATTTATATACCTATAGAGCATATATATAAATGCTTATTTATACAGCATTATATATATTGCTTATATATATCTAAAGCAAGTACTCTCTACGACATAGTTAATACCAGTTATGAGTCTTTTCTTCTTTATTTAAATATTAAGCATGTAATACTATGGTCAAACTACATTATTCCTACCTAAAATCTATATACACTTCAGAAATTTAATTTCTGATTTAACCTTGATGACTAATATTTCCTTAAGAAGCTACATTTAAAACGGTGAAACAACCTGTGACAATGTATCACAGATATAATAGTAAATACTTGAATAGTGATTCATTAATTCCATACTAACCCCAAATACTTTAATTCACTAATACATATTTCACTACAAGTAATTCCATATATTCCTAAGCATATATATGAGTACTAATAGATGTTATAAAATAAAAAAATAATGAAAATAAGCACAAAGATCCTTAAATTAAATAGCTTTCAGAGTAATTTCTCAATCTCAGTTTAGTTTATATTGTTATTTTCTAATACTGACAGAAAAAATTTAGAGTGTACTCAGTATAACTCTCTTATGTTCTCACATTCTCTTATTCAAATGCAGATGGTGTAATATATTTTAAATTTATAAGTAGGACAAAACCCAAGCTAATAAATACTCTGAATGATGGGAGATTTTCACAAATCATTTATTTTTGCAATCAAATATATGGTAAGAAACATTGTAAGAGGGATTTACTAGGCTCAAAGTCCATAAAACAAATAAAACAACCGTAGGCAAGAAAATGTCACTAGAATTATCATAAAAATATGAATTTACTAAAGGTAAGTTCTACTTTTTAAAGTTTTTGTGTTAAAATTGCTTCCTAAATCAAACAAAATTTCTAAAACGCGTTCTGCTTAATTGCTTATAATGCATATTATATTGTGATTTCCCAATTAACAGTTTAAAAAGTCCTGCTCCCTGAGTTTATTTTGCAGATGGATTGGTGTACAAATCCATCATTTATTTCCTTTACAAACATGGTGCAATACCTGATTAAAAATATACTTACAGCTATGCATTCCTTAAGAAAAAAACCCCACAAAAACAACAAACACATGAAAGAAAACAAGAGATTACCACATACAAATCAAAAAGGTGAAGTTTCACAAGGACTTCAAAAACACTGGTGTGGCTGTATTATATTTCTTTATGGTATAAATCAGACAGGAGAGATCTGTGTAAATGCTTCAAGGACACGATGTGATGACACAAAAAAAGCACAGTAACCGCGCAGTTGAGTATGGCAAAGAACAATGAAGAAACTGGGACAACAATCAAATATGCAGCAGTTACCTGGAGCAAAAACTGAAGCCACACTATTTACATATTTCTGTTCTTGTAAAGGCCATTATTAAAGCCAGGATAAAATGACAGAGCAGAACTTTCTAACCATTGGTAACGCCTTTCTGGGGTTAATTTCTTTCCTGCACTGATTATGGAGAACACACATTAGTACTGTCTAGCACCATAACACACCAAAACATGAAGAGAAAGAGACACTGGTATGGGAACACTACACCTGCCCAGTAATCCTTAGGAGAAATTTCCACTAGGAAGAAAGCTTTGGACTGCCAATGGGCCAAAACCAATATATAGATACAGTCTCTATAAATTAAAAATGTCAGTAACTCTCAAGTCTGCCTGAAATAATAATGGATACTTACTAAATTCGGACAGTCTTTTTTTCTTTTTTTTTTTTTTTTCCTTTCAAATTTTATAGCATGAGAGATGCAGAATCTGTATTTTATTTTATTGCTTAATAATAACAGAGAGCACAAAAGGGACAGAACAAACCCCTAGACAATCAGAATAGTCTCTGTGGCCCAACACTCATGGTTTGTGCTCATTCACTGAATTACTCAGTATCTCCTCCCACCATGGAGAATAAACAATCATTGAGGTCTTGAAAACTTGAGGTTAAGACAGTTCCATACAGATTTACATATTCTTTGGAAAGAACAATTATGTTAACAGACCCTTACACTCTTAGACATTGGAAGAATTACAAAGTCTTCAGAAGTTACATTTTCACAGCATTTTAGAAATCATAATAAAATCTTAAGAAATAAATATTTTCCATGGTTAATGTTCATTGGAGATTTTCATAGAAATCATAAATAAAAATGGAGGTTTTGTGGCTTTGGTGGTGGGGTTTTTTTTCTGCCAGAACTTCATCACCAGCATAAAACTAAAATACAAGTGAAAAATCTTCAGCAGAGACTTTGAAAAATGTTTTACTTAGGTAAAGTCACTTTGTGATTTTATCCACACTAAAGCACATTCCCTAAATTAAGAAACAGGAAAGCACTTTTATTTTGAATACTGATAGCAATCTAGTTCTCTACTGTTGTTAAAGAAAAGCCTTCTATACAGGTCTGCAAGTAAAACTATCCAAAATGACGCCACATTAAAAAGTACATTCT